>CM056489.1:7806617-7864647 GCA_029783415.1 Anisodus acutangulus | reverse complement strand
CTAATGCTAATATGTAACTAAGGATATTTATGCCCTTCGGGGTCAGCGACTTTCAACTTGCCATAAAGTACACGAGATTTGCCTTCTCGATCATCCCGAATAGAGTGACACCAATCACTGATCGGGACCGTCAGCTAGGAGTCCGGGGAATGTGTTTGCGGAACTCTTAGCCGCGCTTTAACATAGTTTAATAATTCAACTAGTGGTCTTCTTGCCTAAAAAAAGGAGTCAGCCCAACATGGGCAATGATAGACTCGACGGACGGAAAGCGAGGGAAACATCCTTTTTCTGTATTCTCTCCACAGAAGAGGAAGGAAAGCACCGCCAAGCCAACAAGAAAGCAGAAACTGCATGAGGTAAGACTAGGGCCTTGTGCGCCCTGCATATAGTCTGAGTAGCATGATGTTCACTTCTTAGTTCTTAGGCCACTACCTAAAAGTAAACTTTTCGCTCTTTTCCTCTTACATAACAACGATGGATGATCTTTTCTTCTATGGAGCCGGATGTGAGCTTCTCGCCTACTGATCTTACTCAAAAAGAGTCAATGGGAGTAGACACATCAATAGCAGCAGACGCAGAGGAAGAAATCCTTGCTCTTCGGGCTAAGATGCTGACTTTGCCGTGGAAAGAGTAATGAGAGGAAAGCCTTGACTTTCCCTTATTCTACCCATCGAACTTGGAGATTGAAGAAGATCACTCTATGCAGCGATAAGTCGTTTTGTTAGGGTAGGGGTCACACCCAGTTTTAGGCTTCTACCACCATATGGATAATAAACTGTTTGCTTAAATAAGTTTTGTTGTGAATTTAGGTCTGGCATCAGTTGCAAACAACTTGAATATTACCTTAAGAAGTGTTTTTTTGGTTCTTGTCATTAATGCAATAATTAACTCCGTCACGACATGTTTTCAATTAAATTCGGTAGATGTTCCAATCTCAAATTTGTAAATTGTTCCTAGTCTCGTCTGTATTCTTCTTCACATTCAGAAGCTACACTTGGTACATAGATTCTCACAATAAGTACCATTGTTTTTTTACTTATACCTTTTGCTTTTGAATCCAGGATGAAGCAACTGGTAATGACAGAGTAGTTGTTGAACACTGTAACATAATCGAGACGAGTTTTTGGAAAGAACATCCAAGAATACTTGATGAGGGGGAATCATTGACGGCCCCATAGCAACAAAATGCTTCGATTGTCTTGAGTTACTAACCTTAGTTATTAACCGTAACCAGTTTTTATTAGATTAGAAAAATAGTTCCAAGATTTGTCAAATTTATAGATTAGCCATTTGCCTTTGATTATTCCCTTTAGTCTTTTTTTCTTCTAAAGATTTGTCTCACAACACTCTCCTATATATTTCAGTAAACCCAACTTCACCGAGAACATTTAGTAAACAAGATTTTTGTGTTGTATCATATTCAATATTTAGCTCAATAATTGTTGAGCTAAATGTATATATATTTTAGTCTCAAAAAAATATTTAGCTCAACAATGGATTGATGCGTTCTTGAAACCTATATTTCTTCTCATCTTCTTTACATGCAGTTGGGGACTCCTCAAACAGGCATAAGTGAAATGACATAATTTGGAATTGGAGAATTAGCCTTCCATTCTTTTTGAAATACTTCATCACAAGCGGAAAAGTAAACGAAAAGAAGGTGAATTGAAGGATAATCGCGTAGACTCCCCTCAAATTTATGTAAATGGCACTTGGCATTGAGATCAATGAGACTTAAACAACACTCCTAATTTTCTGTAAAAAATTCATTCCCTTCATGATACACTATGATGTAACAATAGTCATTTATCATGTCTGACATATCAATAAACTATACAATACACAAGTTCAGTCTTAACAAAAGTTGCAGGCTCCTAGACTGAAGAATGTGTCTGGCCATGGACTTGAATTTTAGAATGCAGACTTGAGCCTTCTGGAATCCCCAATGGTGCATCTTCACATGAACAATTATCAACATTGAATAGCTCCCACTCTTTGATATCACATCTATCCAATGCAGATACCAACCTTTCTTTTTCCTTCTCAGCTGGATATTGTCCATCTGGGCTGACAAGAACTGCCCCGGTATATGACTGTCCCGCCACTCGTGCAGCTCCATGATAGTGGAACAAACCCCAGCTCAAATAATCAGAAACATCCACAATTGTCCAGAATTCGTTTGAAACAACTCCATTATCCAGTACACTGAAGTGAAATGTTCCGGGAACTTTTCCTCTTTTTACTCTATACTTGCTCATTTCGAGCGTTATTACCTGGAAAACTGGCTCATACCAGAATGATCCTCTAGCTTTACCCCGATAGAATAATTGGTACTGGCATGGAAATTGATCATAAGCTGGATTTTGCCCTGCTACAACGCGCCAACTCCAATCCAATGTCCCTAACCAACCGACAAAAAGGTCCTCAGCGATTTCAGGAGACAACTTCTCCCCTCGAAACTCTGCCATTGGAGGCACGCGAGGTTTTTCAGGGATCTTTGCGTCGAGTTCAAGACAGTTATTCTTCTGTAGTACACAGAGAGAGAACTCTTCCAGGTATTTGCTCTCATATGAAGCAATACAACGATAATTGCATACTTGATGTACAGGGCTACAGTTGTTCAAACATTGAAGCGCCTTCCTACAGTTAGGATCCAATAGACAATTCAATATCTGAGGCCCACAATTTGTCACCATGCAGTTCAAGGTGGAGAATCCTTTGGCTCTAAGGTTCTTCAGTGTTGAAACCGGTGTTATATAAGCATTAATTATAACTAATAAGCAGAACCGTATGTCGTCAGAATTATGCCTTTCCCAGGACTCAGACACTGTTCGGGCTATCTCTGCAGATTCATTCAGTTACTTAGATTGAGAGAATGGAGGTAAACTGCTGAATATGTCTCCTCTATTTTCAGTTTCAACAAAAAATCCACCTAGCTTGTTTCTCAGTGCCAAAGAGGAATCAAAGCATATAATGTTTGATACATTCGGACTGTTCGCCTGTATCCAGTTGACTGATCCGTCCTTTCTGACAGCAACGACCACCAAAATATCAGCACGATCCAGCTCATTTCTAACGTGGTTGACAGTTTCATCGTTAGATTTGACGAAGTTGTCAGAAAAGACAATCATTTCAAACTCTTCATCAACCCATTTCAGTCTCTCTGCCTTGGAAAAAGCAAGAAAATTGTGAAAGTTTCCTATTCTACTTTCCAATAAGAATATTGGAAAGAATTGGTAGAAATGCAAAACACCCTTGTTCTAACTCTCAGAAATCAGGTTGCCACAATGTGGTATGGACATTTCAGGGATCAAAGAAACAATCAGAAAATCCCCCCCTCATGGAAAAAAGCAAGAAAATAACTTCTAACATCCACAAACTCTACAAAAGGCTATAACTCCTTGTAAATTGATGTCCCTCTTCCTCTACAAATGTGTTACTCCCTCCGTCCAAATTAATGTGATGGTTTTTGACTGAGTACAGAATTTAAGAAATAAAGAAAGACTTTAAAAACTTGTTATCTAAAATAAGTCATAGATATTTATGTGGTTATAAATCAATTTATTTGGAGTAAAATAAATGTTTTAAAGTTAAATTGTTACTAAATAAAAAAAAGTGTCATTCTTTTTTGAACGGGCTAAAAAGAAAAAAATGTCATATAAATTGGGACGGAGGGAGTACTTGAAAAGGAAATAGTGGATAAGCTCCAGAGTCTTCAACTTTTACAACAACAACTACAACATACCCAGTGAAATTCCACAACGTGAGGTCTGGAGGGTAGAGTGTACCTTACCTCTACCTTGGTAGGTAGAGCGGCTGTTTTTGGGATACCCTCGGCTCAAGACAAAGCATAATCACAATCAAGCAAGCATTACAAAGCAAGAGAAACGGTCAGAGACAAAAAATTAAAGCTGTATGAACATGCTGATAACAAAATTGACTATGCCATGGTAGTGCATTCAGACAAAAGGAAGCAGTAGCTAACACATATAAATAATATAAACAAAGTACATCAGGGAACACATAACAATAGAAATCAAACTACAGGGACTATAAAGCAATACTATTATTTATAAAACACTAGACTTTGAGATAATTTCAACTACCCCAAGAAATTTAAATAGCAATGTCTTATTTCAAACTGCCAAACTCAGGAAAATCATTCTTTTCTTAAGAAGACATACCTATTTTTAATAATTTACAGCCTAACATCAATCCCTAGCAGAAAATGCAATCTAAGGAAAACTAAATCAAGATGAGCTATTGTTGGGAATAAAAGGAGAGTACTCCAATTCCCCTTCAGGTTTAATATGTGCGGGAAAAATAGGATGGACACCCCGAAATACTTTTATGATGTGAAAGAACAGACACAACTGCAATCACAGAGCATACTCAATATTTTTGGATATATTCTAATGTAAATAGTATTTCGTGAATAGTAAATAAAATACTAAATACAAGCCAATAAATTATCTCGTGGAAAAATAACCACGGTAAACCTTCCACTATAACAATAATAATGGGTATACAATATCTTCTCAAGTTTTGATAAATACTTGAGGAATACACTCAAAAAAATCTCACACTCATTCGTGTGGTAATCTTACAATTTCTCTACAAAATATTACTACCTATTTTGTAGGAACTCTCTATACTCTCAGATATATTTTTATATGAGTTTTTATTGTGTGTATTGTGTTTTTGGTGTGTAAAATGAGAAGGTTGAAGGCTTCTATTTATAGGTGAACCACTCGGTTTCAACAATTTTAACAATTGCAGCCGCAATTGTTGAAAATTGTAATTCAACAATTGCAGGCAGCAACAATTGTTGAAAGTTGCAATTCAACAATTGCAGCTTCTTCCTTCTCTTTTCTCCTCAATCAATGGGCTGGACCCCACAATTCTCCCCCTCCAGTCTCATGTGGAGATTCAACTAGACCAGTTTCACGTTTGCAGATCTCAAACTTATCTCGGGGTAAGGACTTGGTAAACATATCAGCACCATTCTCATCAATGTGGATCTTCTCGAGATGCATTAATTTTCTTTCAAGTGCATCTCGAATCCATTGATATTTCACATTAACGTGCTTCGATCTTGAGTGAAAACTCGAATTCTTACTCAAGTGAATTGCACTTTGACTATCGCAGTAAAGCACATACTTCTTTTTCTTCAAGCCCAACTCTAGTAGAAACTTATTTAACCACAACACCTCTTTGCAAGCTTTAGTCACATCTATGTACTCGGCTTCCATTGTGGATAATGCAACACATTTTTGAAGCTTAGATTTCCACGAGATAGCTCCCCCTGCAAGTCTCATTAGGAATCCAGCCGTGGATTTCTTAGAATCAGCATCACCAACCATGTCTGTATCTGTATATCCTTCTAGTAGGACATGGTTATCACCAAACTTTAGACGAGATTTAGAAGTGCCTCTAAGATATCGTAATATCTATTTCATTGCTGCCCAATTTTCCTTTCATGGATTGGAAAGAAAATGATTAACTACACCAACTGCATGAGCTATATCAGGTCTAGTGCATACCATAACATACATTAGACTACCCACTACAGAAGCATATGCTATCTTTTGCATCTCCTTCTTGTATGTCTCACTTGTGGGGAACTGTGCTGAGCTGAGTTTCATGTGACCCGCAAGTGGAGTGCTGACTGGCTTCGAATTGCTCATATTGAACCTTCCAAGAACTTTCTCAATGTACTGTTCTTGAGATAACCAAAGCTTCTTGTTTTTCCTATCCCTGAAGATCTTCATCCCAAAGATTTGCTTAGATGAGCCTAAGTCTTTCATCACAAAAGACTTGCTTAGTTATTTCTTTGACTTTTCGATCTTGCTGACATCATGGCCTACAATCAGCATGTCATCGACGTAGAGTAACAGTATGATAAAATTACATCCTGTGAACTTTTTGAAGAAAACACAATGATCTGAGGTGTTTCTGTTGTAGCCATGGGTCGACATAAAGGATTCAAACTTCATGTACCACTGTCAAGGAGCTTGTTTCAATCCATACAAGCTCTTCTTCAACCTGCATACAAGGTTCTCTTTCCCTTTGACTTCGAAACCTTCAGGTTGCTCCATGTAGATTTCTTTGTCTAAATCTCCACGCAGAAATGCTGTTTTCACATCAAGTTGTTCAATATCCAGATCTAAACTGGTAGCAATCACGAGAACAACTCTGATTGAGGTCTTCTTTACCACTGGTGAGAAAATCTCTTTGTAATCTACACCCTTCTTCTGACTGAAACCCTTTATAACCAGCCTCGCCTTGTACCTTGGTTGTGAGCTATGTTCCTTAGACTTCAGCTTGTAGACCCACTTATTTTTCAGTGGTCTTTTTCCAGCTGAAAACTTCACTAAGTCGTAGGTGTAGTTTTCTTGTAAGGAGTTCATCTCCTCCTTCATGACTTCTAACCACATTTCTTGTTAGTCATGTGCCGTGGCTTCTGCAAAACTTTATGGCTTTCTTCCATCAGTGAGCATCACATATTCATGTGGGCTATATCTGGTAGAAGGTTGTCTTTCTCTGGCCGACCTTCTAACTGGAAGGACATCATCTTGTGCATATAGATTTTGATTATCACCCGCTTCATCATCAACCGCATCATCATGCTCTGGTTGGGTATCTCCCCCGTAATCCTGGACCGTTGATTAAGGAACTGGATCTACAATGACAGGAACTTCTAAATTAGATTCAGGTTTCTCTTTGGCTTCATCAGGAACTTGATCTTCAAGGAATACAACATCCCTACTTCTGACAACCTTTCTGTTAACTGGATCCCATAATCTATAGCAGAACTCGTCATGGCCATATCCCAAGAAGATACATGGTTTGGTTTTGTCATCAAGCTTAGATTTTTCATCTTTTGGAATATGTACGAAAGACTTGAAGCCAAATACTTTTAAGTATTTGTAAGAAACGCCTTTCCCTGACCAAACTCTACCTGGAATGTCACCACCCAGAGAAGTTGATGGAGAAAGGTTGATCAAATCAACTGCAGTCTTCATAACATCACCCCAAAAGGATTTTGACAATTTGGAGTGTGATATCATGCATATGATTCTTTCACAAATTGTTCTGTTCATCCTTTCTGCCACGCCATTATGTTGAGAGGTATTTGGGACGCTCTTCTCAAGCTTGATACCATGGTTCTTGCAGTGTTGCTCAAACGGGCCTTGGTATTCACCGCCATTGTCTGCATGAACACACTTCAATGTCCTTCTAGTTTCTCTCTCGACTTTTGCTTGAAAGTGCTTAAAGACTTCCAATGTTTGGTCTTTGGTTTTCAAAGAAAAACACCAGACTTTTCTCAAAAAATCGTCAATGAAAGTGACGAAGTACAATGCACCACCAAGAGTTCTGTCTTTCATGTAACACAGATCTGTGTGCACCAAATCAAGAGGCTAATCTCTTCTTGAGGTAGAGAAGCTTTTGAATGCAACTCTGTGTTGTTTTTCGGCCAGACAATCAACACATGTATCCAAGTGTTCACCTTTTACTTCAGGGAGAAGGTTTCTTATGGATTCTAAGCCTTTATGGCTCAAATGTATAACTCAATTGAGGGATTTTTAACGACTGTATTCACTTCTGTATTGGATAACTTTGCATGCATCAACTAGAGAGAATTTTGTTTTCTATCTCTTGCTGCAATAAGGGAGCCTTTGATGAGCTTCCACTTTCCTTCGCCGAAGTGGTTGGTGTATCTATCATCGCCGAGCTTGCCAACAGAAATAATGTTGAGTCTGATATCAGGAACATGTCAAACATCTTTCAAGATAAGCTTACATCCTGTATTAGTAAGCAGGACAATGTCTCATATACCAGCAACTTCAGTCACACCTTGGTTGGCCATTCTGACTTTGCCAAAGCTACCACCAATATATGATGCAAATATATCACGATATAATGTAAGGTGATAGGATGCACCCCAATCTACGATCCAGTTCGTTTGTTGTCATGCATATTCATAAGGGCATCATCGCAAACCATGATGATATCACCATCAGCTGCAGCTACTGTCGTGTCTTTCTCCGCGTTTTCATTATTTCCACATT
The DNA here is from genome assembly GCA_029783415.1 of Anisodus acutangulus. Taxonomy (NCBI): domain Eukaryota; kingdom Viridiplantae; phylum Streptophyta; class Magnoliopsida; order Solanales; family Solanaceae; genus Anisodus; species Anisodus acutangulus. The sequence goes on along the minus strand of CM056489.1, from coordinate 7,856,575 downwards.
TTTGCTCTCTTTTCTTCTTTATGCAGTTTTTTTCATAGTATTTTGGACCACCGCAATAATGGCATTTGAAGTCTTTTCTAGGCTTAGACTTCCCCCTTGATTTGTCTTTGGTATGTTGTCAATTTTTAATTTTGCTTCTCCATCGATCATTATTTTCGGCAACCATCGCCTTTGACTCAGAAGAATGAGTTTGCTCTTTTCTTCTGGACTCTTTATTAAGAAGACAATCTTTGACCGTTTGCAAGGTCAGTGCTCCATCTGGAGCCGAGTTGCTGATTAACACTACGAGAGTGTCCCAACTATCTGGCAACGAATTGAGTAGCAATAAAGCTACAACTTCATCATCAATAGTAATCTTCATATTGATGGATTGGTTGATAAGACCCTGATATGAATTTAGGTGCTCTGTCATGTTAGCATCCTCCACATATCGCAATCGAACAATTCTTCTGATGATAGAAGCTTGGTTTAAGGCATTTTCCTCTCAAACATAGCTTCTATTTTCTTTCAAAGAACATCAGCCTTTTCCTCATTAGCAAAATGACGGAGGATACTGTGCTCAATGAAGCGCCGGATGTAACCCATAGTTTTTATGTGCATGATTTTCCAGTCAACATCAATTGTTTCTTTTGGTTTGGACTCATAACCATGTAAGGGCAAATAAAGATCCTTACAGTAGAGAAGATCCAACATGCTTGGTTTCCAAATTGTGTAATTTGAACCGTTTAATTTGAACATACCGCCAAACAATGACGACTCCTCCATATTTTAGTCCGCCTCCGTAACCTGATTGCTCTGATACCACTTGTTGAGAATAAAATGAGAGTACTCTAATTCCCCTTCAGGATTAATATGTGTGGGAGAAATAGGATGGACACCCAGAAATACTTTTATGATGTGAAAGATCAGACACAACCGCAATCACAGAGCATACTCAATGTTTCCAGATATATTCCAATGTAAATAGTATTTTATGAATAGTAAATAAAATACTAAAAACAAGCCAAGAAATTATCTCACGGAGAAATAACCACGGTAAACCTTCCACTATAACAATAATAATGGGTATACACTATCTTCTTAAGTTTTGATAAACACTAAAAAAACTCACACTCACTCATGTGGTAATCTCACAATTTCTCTACAAAATATTACTACCTATTTTGTAGGAACTCTCTATACTCTCAATTATATTTTTATCTGAAATTTTATTGTGTGTATTGTGTTTTTGGTGTGTAAAATGAGAAGGCCGAATGCTTTTATTTATAGGTGAAACCACCGCTTAGTTTCAACAATTTTAACAATTGAAGCCTCAATTGTTGAAAATTGCAATTCAACAATTGCAGGCAGCCGCAATTATTGAAAGTTGCAATTCAACAATTGAAGCTTCTCCCTTCTCTTTTCTCCTCAATCAATGGGCTGTACCCCCATAGCTAAATCACCTCATACTCCTTGTTGAAACACATAAACTACAATATGGGGTTGTTTGATTGTTGGTTAGAGTTATGCAGGTACTAGTAATGTAGAGATTAATTATGTAGGGATTAGTTATGCAAGGTTTAGTATCATGTATTGTTATTCCATCTTCTATCCTACATAAAATAATATTATATAGATTCCCTAATAACTTATACATGTATTAGTTATGCAGATTTTTGAATTGTAAACCAAACACCGTATTAGATGCGTTGAATTTTATACATAGCAAAATAATGCTATCAAACATGATATTACTTATACAAAATTTAATACATGAGTAAGTTAGCTTCTAAATTGCAACCAAACGACCCTAATTACACCTGAGTAACTTAGCTTCTAAATAGGAACGAAATGACCCTAATTACACAAAAGAAAAAAGAATACACTAATATCTCAAGCACCGGATTGAAGTCAATCCAAAAAAGAATGATATTTTTCTCTATGTCGTAATAATTTAATTTTTAACTTTCTCATTTTATTCCTACTGAAATGATTTACAATTAGAAAAAAATTTATGTTTTGTTTTAGACCACAAGTTTTAAAAATATTTATTTTTCTATTAAAATTCATGTTCAGTCAAACACTTTAACATAAATTGAGACGGAAGTAGTAATATACAGATTTGGAGTCTAAAGAAAGTGATTGGAGTTGCAAAATATTCACAGTATGAAGCATGACTTCAACCCAAGGAGCAGATTTGAGAGGGCTAACACTACCCTCTCCAACAATACTCACTATTCTCACTGCACCTCTCTTTTTCTCAGCTTCCTTCATGTCCACAGCAGCTACTACCATTCTTCTACCTGTATTAGCTCTCATTTCCGGCGACATTGGACCTCCGGTTAACTGGAAAAGTTGCCGGAGAATTGATGGAGGAGGATGGTGCTACGTTTACATTCATAGTTCGTTATGTTGGTTGATAAAACAAAATGGGGTGAATGGGTTGGGTTTTTATAGTTTCTATTAATCAAGAATTGTATATCCTATGTTACAAAAAAAAAAAATACTTACTTTTCGTTTTAGTCCATCTAAAAAAAAAAAAAATTTTTTTATTTGATAATAATTTAATTTTAAATTTTACCTTTTACGCAAAACAGAATATTCTTTAGCTTATTTTAAATCATAAGATTTAAAAGTCTTTCTTTATTTCTTAAAGTGTGTGTCAAATAAAAGTATATCACATAAATTGGTCCGAACGTTATTTGAAAGTCCCTCGATTTATCCAACGAAAATTCCACAAAATGTGTAGGATACTTTTTTTAAGTTTAGTTGGTGTCCCAATTTGTGTACTCTTCGTCTCAAATTATAATCCTCTTTTAAGCACCACTTAAAAATATTAATTATGAGATGTTTTTAATTATTTTATATTTCATTGATATTTGAAAAATCATAACACTACCCCATAATTAAGATATTTGTAGTTTTTAAGAAGTAAAAAAAAAACTTAACAAATTTTATCTTAAACTTTTAAAATAACTTGGACGTAGAAGCTCAGAAGCACGATACTGATTCCCAATTGTTCAGTGAAAATTCGCGGGTAAGTGTTTCTCAGCAGCAAGCCATTCACTATGACTGTGCAGCCAGTCGGTAGTCCGACCAAAGTGAAGTACACTACAGGGGTACTCTTTTCGCCGTGAAAGAGAATCAGGCCTATCATAATGGGAATTGAAACAGTAAAGAGCGTTTTGCTCAGCTCCTGTTTCTGTAAATTTTCGACAACGGGCATAGCTGATCAGGACCAATATCGTCAACAATATGTTCGGACTGCTTAGTATTTGGTACTGAGCTGCATGCAGTAGATGCAGGTTGCATGGTTTCTATCTGTTGACAAGCTGAAGGAGAGCCAGTAATGGCCAGCGATTTGTTGCGACGGATATTCAGTTTTTTCTTCAGAAAACTCACCACAGTTATGGCAGAAGTCCTGATTTTGCTAAATGCGGAGCATGAATGCTTCGCGAAATTAGCTTTGGACCAAGCACCATCTGATGAAACTCCATCATGAAGATCCCTTCGCGAAAAAATAGTGGCAGCATCCATAAATTAACTTGTTTGAATATAAGCTTTGAGGGTATACCGGTCGGAAGCTGTGGTTTTTTTTGGGTCAAAAGGTTCCTAGTAAATGGAAAAATATGCCAAAGTGTACGTAGAAGGGTGTGTGTGGGGATGGGGTTTGTCACGATCCAAACCGAAGGCCGCGACGGTCACCCCGATCCCATTCGCCGGGTAGCCATACATTTATCGCATAATCATGATTAAACACGGACTAAGCCGAAAAAGGATTATGAAAATAGTAAACCAAAAATCCAACTTATGTATATATACCAAGACCGACAAGGCCATACAAGACTACTACACACATGACACCTGTCAATAAGCCTCTAAAGAATACATGACATCACACGGACGGAACAGGTCCCCGCCATACCCAAATGCGTATGCAAAAATACTGTACCACGACCAAACTGTAACCCTGAAACAAATAGAGTGCTCCAATATCAGCTGAACCAACAACCTACTAGCGTGAACCATCACCCTCTTTAACTGAACCTGCGGCATGAAACGCAGCGTCCCCCGACAAAAGGGACGTCAGTACAATTGATGTACTGAGTATGTCAGGCATGAACAATAGCATAATAGGTTATAACAATAACTGAAACAGAAACAGCCGACCAGCAGTAAATGCCTTCGAGGGCCCTAACAATAACTGAAACAGAAGCTTGGCTAAACATAGAATTGATTGTTCCTTGCAACTTTTAGCAAAGGTGAACATAAAACATATAGTACAATTGAGAGACATCACTTTCGAGACACCAAATTCTTTGTCACATTTTCTTGAAATTAGAAAGCTAGGATTCATCCCTAAAATGTACTAGGAATTTCCTTGTGCAGCATATAAACCTTAGTCTAACCAATTTGACCCACGACAACTTTTGTTCCATACTGTTTTACTGAAATTGGTTGATCCTATAAACGGGCCTAAATATAAAAGGACACGTGGATTTTGAGAAATTGGTACCTGCCATAACTAACTCTAAAATGTATTTATAATTAGTAACTATTATTTAATTTAATTACTTTTAGTAACTATAGTGAATTTTCAATTTACATATCATAGCTATACCAAATACATACGGTTAATGACTTGTATTTCTCCCTCACCCCTTTCTCTCTTCTCCCTCACCCTTCTTTCTCCCCGTTCCCTCTCTCTTCTTCCTCTCTTCCTCACCTCTCTCTTTGATCCCTCGGCTCCGGCGTTGTCAAATCTGGACGAATTTGGACGAATCATTATTCATACTTGCTCTTTTTTTCCTTGTTCTTAAAAAATATTTATGCAAGTTGAATTATGATAATCGGCCCAAAAATAACATAAGACGAGATAGAGATTGGAGAGGGTAGCAATAGTGAAACTATTACAAGTATTCGAAAGGATAAACAAAGATTCAATAATTTAACTAGAAATCTGAAATTACAATTGTTGCACAAGAAAAACTGGAAACTGTTTTTGCTGAGTCGAGTGTGGGACTCTGTCCTTAAGATAATATTGCCCCGTATGTATCCTTTATACGTCCTGGACAATTTGTCTCCCAAGATAAAACAGCAATGAAACACTTGAGCAAAGAAAACTCAAGTGCTACCGTGAAGTCTTAGTGTTCGTTCTCAACAGCCCACAGCCCACAGCCCACGGCCCGATGACCCGAGAACCCGTGACCCGAGAACCGGAACCGGACCGGACCGGACGGGCGGGCGGCGGCGGCGCGCGTGTGGTCTTTCCTCGAACCGAAGCACATCTAGGTCCTCCCTCCTTTAAACACATGGGATACCCCTTGGGGTCCCAAACCAATTTCGAGTCTTATATACACAACAATTCTTTCTTCCTCTACCGATGAGGGAGAATTGAACACAATACCACACTTTTCCATGTTTCAAACACCTCACTTCGTGAACCAATATCTCTTTCATTTCTCAATGAAATTTGACGATTCTTGGCCCTACGGTTATCTACGTACTTAGTAGATCCTGCATGTGTGAAGAACCGGATTCTCCAACATACGTAACACTAGTGTTTAAGCCGTTAAAGTTGATCGGTCGCAACTCCCGCCAAAGGCTAATTTCCAACATCTTGTTGATCGGAGCTCGAATACATTCAAATACAGTCAAACAAAAGGATACATCAATATATAAATACAATGGAATACACAACTCCTTCATGTATTTAAATAAACTGAAATACAATCATTTTGAATACACATGTATTAAAAAAAATAAGGTTGTGTATTCAAATACATTCAAATAAACGCGACATTAAATAGGGTTGAATACAACTTAACAGTGTATTCAAATACAATTAAATACATGTGAATTGTCTAATACTAGCTAAGAATGATAAATAAAAAAACAGTAGCTATAAATGGTTAGTAGCTACTAAAATATAATCATTTATGTAGGTTTTCCATTAGAAATAGCCTGCCAAAACAAAGATCCTTTTAGAAGTACTTTCCGTTCACTGGCCCAAAGTATCATCTTGTTGATACTTGCCTCGTGAGCATTATCTTATTGTTAAATTGATGCATATTCTTTATGATAAGTTCATTTGAAAATTGAACATGATGGTTTGATTTATATTGTTATTGCGCCTATTCTTTGTTGTGTTCCTATATAATGCACAACTTAAATGGTAATGGGTTACTTTTATTTTTACGGTGCTATTATTTTATTAGGGGCAATCGATGATATTTATTGACTACTACTCGTACTCACCCCGTTTCCCTTCCTACGCTTTATGTGCATATTCTGATTCGAGTTCCTGGTGAAGTTCGGAAGTGAGCATGGAATGACTATTGTTGTACGAGTTGTGAGTCAATTATCTAGTTCAACGACGGCTCAGAGTTTTTCCTTACATTCTTCTAGAATCATCAATCATGTTGTATATGTGTTCATCTTTGTATAGAATCACTCTTAAGGAGCTGTGTGGACATAATTTGAAATCATGAGATGAAATCATAATGACTTGAAGTTGAAGTTTTGTTTGGACATGCAATTTGAATTTCTTAAGTTGTATTTTTTCTTATAGACATAAAAACCCCACAAGTTGTGAAAACCATCAAAACTTTTCCAATTCCTATGCAATCTTACCAAATGAGCAAGTCATAGTTCATAACAAAAATTAATACGCTACTAGAAGACCTTTCTAAAAAATACAACATCAATTGATCAAACTTTAGTTCAATAAAATGGAAAATTGAACATGAATTGTAGTGTAACTACTCTTTAATATAATCCTCCCACATGGTTGGTAAAAGTAAATTTGTTATAAATATATTATCAACTTGTAGGTCTTCTAATATTTGATATAAATGGTTGGTAAACATGATTGGTAAATATATCTACAACTTATGAATCTATTTTTATAAAATATAAACTTATGAGTCAACTTTTACATTTAAAAAATTTTAAATCATGATTTGAAATCTCAAATCATGCCTTTTTGAATGATTTGGAATTTCAAACGAGATGAAATCACATGTGTAAATGTTGATTTCATCTCATGAGATGAAATTACATGTTCAAATCAAACGCCTACTTATAGTAGCTCATGACTCATAATGTACAATCTTGTATTGCACAATTAGCTTCTGCGTTTTAAACAATCATTCAGAATTTATTTATTTTTTTCATATCTTTTATTTAGACTTTGTATTTATTTGAGTTCAGATATTGAATTTTATGTTTGTTTTCCGGTGAAAATGATTCTAATCAGAAATCAATTAGAGATTTATTTTATAGGATTTGAAGACAAGCGAGTTGTATCTGATTCGAAAAACTCTTTAACGAGTCCGATTTAAGTGATAAAAAATAAATATGACTGATAAGTAATACAAGAAAATAGTCAAGCTTTGATTCAAGTAAGTAAGTAAATGATGGATCTTCGAGTATATTGCTTTGAGAGAGAAAATAATATTAGGGTTACAAAGTGAGCAAGATGTCATTTCTTCCTTTCTAAGCTATCCATATATAAGTAAAGGTGAGACTTTTATACCCATGCAATAGGGATGACGTGACCCATATGACGTCCCTAACATTCGTGTGCACCAAGATGTTGTGATCGAGACTGCCTGATGTGACGCAGGTCGGTGGGAGTGGAGAACAACTATAGGGCTTCCCCACTTTTCGGGACCTTCATGTCATGGACCCGGAAAGTGGAAGAGTTTTCTATTTTTGAAACTTTACGCGAGAACTCAACCGAAATATCCCCACTCTTCTCATGATTAGATTAGACGTTTTGTCAGGAAAATATTTAATGGATCTCTTCACCCATTCAAATGCGCCTCTTCAAAGATAACGATTGACATTTTCTTACTAGGGACACATGCTAATGATTACCTCCTCTTGCCATTTAAGCGTGCAACCCCCACCTTTTCTCCTTACATTTGCTCTCAGCCTTCTTCTTCTGTACATCGAATTATGCTTCTTCTCTAAAAAAAACCCCATACTATGTCTTCTTCATCTTTTTTGTCTTCCTCCTCTGATGAGGACCGACCCATTGCCCATCTCAGGGTACAATTGGGCAGTGCCTAAACCGTCTCTTCCTGCCATCGGGCCATGACCTCATCTATTACTCAGGCGATAGACCTAGGCTCTACGGCCGTCGATATCATTCAGTTATTTCCAATTATGATATGCACTTTTGTGCCAGTCACCAGTATGAGTCTGTTGAGGGAATTACCTCTCTGATTGATGAGTCCATAATCCTTCAGGTTCACATTGATTTCCAATGGGGACGTGAGATTGAGGTGTTGCCCCTTCCCGTTAATGTTAGTATTTCTCAAAATGTCTTGGGCATATCTATGATATACACCTACCCATTTACCATTGGTTTTGGCCTCCGTGTTCACAGAGTGATAGAGGCATTCTGTCCTAACTACGATGTCTGTTTGGGGCAGCTAGCCCCTCAAACATAGAGAGTTGTTCGTTGCTTGTAGTTCTTAGCGGACCTGGCAGGGCTTCCTTTTACCTTGGATCACCCGATTCACCTTTATTCTCACTCATGTTTCATGGGAGAATGATCAATTTAGCTTTTTGAAGTTCCTGGGGCCTCATCACCGGTGCAAAAAATGATCACGACCGGGGGTGGTATGACCAGTTTATAATGATTCACACCAGCCGCCTCTATAACGTTGCTCCCTATCCATTTTCGGAGCAATGGAATAGCACCCGTGAGCATATGTATTCTTGCTTTTTGTACCCTCTAATTTTTTCATTTTCGAACATTACCTCTAATTTTGTTTTTCATGCTCCAGCGGCCCCGATTCAAGCAGAACCTCTGCCCGATGTCTTCGGCTGGGTAATGGGTATGTTCCGTGCGTCCCGAAGCACTAAAAGGACCTGGAGGGACATTTATATAGACCGATGGAGGGGCAGAAGCCGTGTTGAGTTTTTCTTTTTCCTAATATCATTTATTTGCCAGCCACCCTTTTCATGACATGATTTTGAGCTCTTTTATACATATAAGGCCTTCCTATTCGAGGGGCTTCTTCCACGAAAGTTCCCTCTATGGAGGATGCCCTTGCTCGAGCAGAGGCTAGGAACAATAGGAAGCGTGGGCCCCAGAGGATGTTGATGCTTCTTTCTTAGGGGGGATTGGCTCTCGCGTGATGACACATCACCAATTCCTCGGCTATTGGAGAGAGGAAATGCAGGGTGTGGTGAACATTGATGATGATAAAGGAGAGGTTGCTCACGCCGGGGACATGGGGGTCCTATCTACTGATGTCATTGCGTGTTCGGGGGACTTTATGGTGCCTTATTCCTTGAGAGGCAGCGAGGACCGGTCTGAGGGTGTGGGAGGTGGCAAGGATTTAGTTGATAATGCGGGCACCAGCCCTTCATTTCCACCGCCACATGCTAACAACTTTGACCTTGGACTGGAGGCTTCCATGTCCCACTTGGCCAATATGTTTCTTCAGGTAAGACACACTTTCTTTTTCTAGCTATAGTTGTTTCTTCGGATTGAGATTGCGTACTAAGACTACTAATTTTTTTCCTTCTTTATTAGGGTCATGATTTCCTTCCTTCGTCGTTAAGTTGGTTAGGAACATGCCTTCAGCTTCCTCTCGCGAGGTGGAGAGGCTAACGGCTGAGAACCAGCGCCTCCAAGACGACCTTTCCACGCTCGAGTAAGAAAACAGAGATTTTCAAGCTTGAGGGCCACTTTAGGACTGCAGTGTGAGAATTCCAAGAACGCCTTGGCAAATAAGGAAGACACTTTTCGAAAGATGACCACGACTCGCCAACTGTTGCATGAGAGGTTGGCTCGAGTAGAAGTGGATCGCTATACTGCTCGGGGACGGGTGCAAGCACTGGATACTTCTCCTACCCGGCTTAGGGCTGGCAACCATCGCTTGGGGCTTTGCCAGGAGACTGACCAGTGTAAATCCACCTTGCTCCAGGATTATGTCATTTTTCATACCGGCCAGAAAGTTCTCCAAGGGGTGAATGAGAGACGGATCAATGTTCCATCCGCATAGATAGATGCAGAGGTATATTTAGGCACTGCTGAGATGGATATGGACGACCTCCGTGATGAGACACCTCTATCTTCCTATGCCTCTGTCAGCTCCTCGGGTGATGAAGATGCTCCCCCTGCTTAGCCATGTTAATTTCTTGAGGGCCTGCATGCCATCTCTAAATGTTTTATTTTGGCATGTGTGCCATTTTGTTTAGTGGATATTTGGGGTCTGTGTACCCTCTTGATTTTTTGAGGCTTTGCGCTCTTTTTGTTAGATTTTCGGGGCTTGTGTGCCCTTTTAATGCTTTTGTCTGAGGCTTCATGCTCTTCTTGTTTTTAGTTGATCAATGATATTTGCCCGTTTGTTCCCAACGTTGATTTCTATTTCTACACTTTGACATGCGATTTTGTTTTTGCAACAATTGTGGTTATAAATAACCTATTGGCTTTCTATTTAACACTTAACCGTCAGGGCGTGACCGCTTTGTCCGTCTCCTGAAACTATGTTCATATTCAAGTGTTTGGTGTTTAAGTTGAGAAATGATTACCGGTGCACGTTTTTTTCTGTTTTGCGTTTTGTGTTTTGTGTTTGAGGTCATCATTCTTAACACAATCCGGGCATGTCAATTCCAGAAACACTTTTTGCGATTTTGGGAATTAAACATCCAATTCGCAATAAATGAGGGCCCTTTGATTTCAGTGCTGACGAGGAGGACGTATCGACCTCATTTAATGGCACAAAGATTCATAAAACCTGCACGCTTTGAGGCTCTAAGCCCATGTCATGTGTTAGAAGTGGTTTTGCGGGTCCATATGGCTGCTGAGTCCGGTTTTGCCCCGGACGTTTTTAGTTAAAAGATGTTTTGTTGGAAACAATCAAGGAATAAGTGAGGATTCTTATTTCATCTTTGAAGGTTTGAGGGACGAATCGTCCTGTGGATACATAGGCCCTTTCAGGATTTTTACAGAGTCTTAACAAGATGTCGATAAGAGAAGACACGATGAGTGCACTGACTGTCGGTAGTCCCAGTCTGCATGAGTATGTATTCGAGAGGACTCTCTGTTTGACAACTTCACTAATTTTCATGGACCCACTCTTCTCCCCCCCCCCCCCCCCGACACTCAAATGTCAGGTCCCGAGGAGACTAGTGTTAGGTTATATCCTCTTTCTTAGATTTTCCCCGACTTCAGGCGCGATGCTTGCGGGATATGATATGCTTTTGAATTGTTGCCTCATTAAAAACCTTGCTAGAAAAACCTATTTGGGACAAAACCATGGTCAAGAAAAAGAGTGCAACGCGTATCTTCAGTTCCCCCTCCTCTTGATAAGGAGGTTGTTCTTTTGGAGGTAGTCCCTGTTAGGGAGAGAAAGCAAGATAAACAAGGGTAAACTATGTAGAAATATGATCATACAGATTACCTTTTTTAGAGGTAAAATTGTTTCAAGTGGCAGACATTTCAGCTATTTTGTAGCTCCTTTCCGTGTTCGTCTTTGATCATGTAGGATCCCTTGCCTACGATCCCTACTACTTGGTATGAATCCTCTCTGTTAGCCCCCAATTTTCCTACACGAGCGTCTCGATTTGCGAGCGTAACTTTTGGAGGACGTAATCTCCGATCATGAAATTCCTTAAGTTTATTTTTCTATTGAAATACCTTTCGACCTTCTGCTTTTGTGCCGCCAGCCGTATGAGAGACAATTCTCTATGTTCTTCCAACAACTCCAATCCCACTGCCATTGCTTCGTTATTGGATTCCTCTGTGGTCTGGTTTTATCAGAGGCTAGTCTCCTCGATCTCCACGAGTATTAAGGCTTCAGCCCCGTATACCAAGGAAAATAGAGTTTCTCCGGTGCTCTTCTTAGCCGTAGTTTTGTAGGCCCACAAGACTCTCGGTAATTCCTCCGACCATTTCCCCCTTGGCGCTCTCCAATGTTTTTTTGATATTCTGGATCAATGTTTTGTTGGTCAACTACGCTTGTCCGTTAGCGCACAGATGATACGGTGAAGATGTTATTCTATTGATTTTCAATCCTTCCAGGAACTTGGTAACCTTTGCTCCAACGAACTGCCGACCATTATCACAGGCTATCTCTTTTTGCATTCCGAACCTGCATATGATGTGATCCCAAATGAAATCTATCACATTCTTCTCCTTAATCTATTTGTATGCTTTAGTCACCACCTATTTTAAGAAATATTCTGTTAAGATCATTAGGAACCTCACCTTTCCCATAACTCCCAGTAGTGGTCCCATAACATCCATTCCCCATTTTAGGAATGGCCATGGAGCCACCACCGAGTGGAGTAATTCCATAGGCTGATGCATCATGAGGGAGTGTTATTGACACTTGCCATATTTTTAAACGAATGCTTTGGCATCTTCTTCCATCCAGGACCAATAGTACCCGACCTATTACATCTTGTACTTTCATATGTCGAATGTGTCGTAAGTTAGGGGACCTAAGGCAAGGAATATGTTGTCCTTCAAGGTAGAAGAGTGACCAAGATAAACCATGGGGAAGTCGCGAGAGTTAAGAATCGCAGAGCCACTAGGCTTATATTCCTTACATTGATTACGCGGTGAGTAAATGTTGCTCCCAAATGCACACGCAAGTATACGCGGTCGACAAGTAATATAATATTTTGAAGTCCAGATATCGTACCCACGGAGACTTGTACTTTTCTACTGTTTATCTAATTCAAATTCGGTTGTAACTATTCAAGAGAGTGAAAATCAATGGGTTTGGTTGTACTAAACTACTAACTGAAAGAAAATAATCAAAATGGAGTATTTGTGACTTAGACAATTATGACGAAGACTTTTAAGGTTTATCAGATGAGAGAAAATTCTAGGGTCATGGCTTTGAACAATCCAGTTAGTCGTCTGACAATTCTACCTATCTTATTTTCTGGGTTACTAGTCGACTGGTTAATTTATGATATTCTTTCGAACTACTCACAAGCCTGTAGATGCCACTATAATGCCTATATTCCTATGGTCGCCAGAGGTAACAAGAACGCATTTATATCTCCGTATCTAACTAAGTAGAGCTAAAGGATATATTTATATCCTCAGTAGAGAAACGATAAATCGAACAAACTCTATTTTTTCTTATTATGTACGTAAATTTGCTCTTTCAAGTTCAACTCACGCACCATATATAGTGTTAAACTATTTCGTCAAATAATCAAACAATTAGGCTCAAGAATAAATAAGCAACCCAAAATATGGAAATTTAATAGATAATAATTGTCATCAAACTAACGATCATGTCTTTGTAATAACCCTAGAAATAAAGAGATTAGCTACTCATGAATCAAGAAGAAGAACTAGAATTCATGAAATAACCTAGGTTTATGGATCGAAAATAAGAAAATTGAAAAGAAAATCAATAGAAAGGCTTGCAAGTCTCAAAAAATATCCCAACACACGTTTACAATAATTAAAGATGTCTATTTATAGTGTAGGAAAAAACTAGAATAAGTTGGCCAAATTCCAAATGGATTGGAAAGAATCGGATCATCTTGTGTGATACAGGCGCATCGCATGCCCATCGCCTAAAGGTACTCGTGCGATGCTTGGGCGTTGCATGCGTATTGCGCAAATAGCAGTTTCCATAAATTCTTGATCAAAGGACAGGCCCACGCGTGATGGATGCGCAATGCATGCTCAACGCATGAGGTCTTGCAGTTCTGCACTTTTCATCTAAGTGTTGGACTCGTCTCTCATTAAGTTGATCAAGTGCAAATGCCTCAAAAATCATCCAAAATTGCTCAGTTTCCATTCATTTGCCATCGTCATACCTAAACACATAAAAATACCAACATAAGCCTGAATACAACGATTTCACCATAGAGAAAGCGATTAAAGTGCTAAGAATTAGAGGTAAAGCGACATGAAATAATGATATTTTCGCCAAATATCACCACCTCCCACTTAGACTTTGATCGCTCTCAAGAAAATACTTATCAATGACCAACCTATAACAGTTTCAACCATGTCATTCAAACATGTCTACTCAGGCTTCGGCTAGCTACTTCAAAATATTTCAACAACCAAGCAATGAGTCAATACTTATGAAAGTCATGCCAAAGTTCAAAATTCCAATTTTCATTACCAACAACCAACCGTCTCAAAAACACTTTACTTTTAGGAACATATGACTCAACGACACCACTTAAAACAATGCAATCATGCTACTTAACCAAGAAACCAACATTTCACCTATCTATTGCCAACTTTATGCCCTCACCGAAAGAGAGTTGTCCATATCTCACAAGAACTAAATATAATATATTTCAATGGATATAAATTCAACAAACACGCTCACTCTCACAAAGAACATCACATTCCAAATATGACGAACCATAGACTTGCATGTAGTGTAACCGCTTCACTAATATAAGTATGTTGAACCTAGGATCAAGTAGGACTTAAGGGGTTATAGTGTAGGCTATGGGATAATAGTGACTAAACTCCCTAAGCACTTTAATACATACAACACTTAACATTTTTCACACTTTCTTTACCAACCACTAAATACACCAATCAACACAAATTTGTTTCCAGCTAACAAGTGAATATTTTTCTTTTCATTCAGTGCTCCAATAGACTTCACTAGATATCAATCAATAATCAATTTCCTTTTTCTTCACATTCTAATTCCCATCACATAATTAATCATTAAAGTTCTCACTGAGTACATGTGGTAAAAAATCAAGCTAATTAGAACGAAAGGGTATGACTCATCGATTGCTATAAAAAAAAGGCTAAAGGCTCAACGGGGCTAACTAGGATAATATTTATATATTGGCTGGATAAAATAATTTAGGCTTTTTAGGCTAACAGAGAAATGCCTCTATCACCTCCTAAGTCACAACAAATTTCATTTCACTTCACGAACACACGAGGCAAGTTCTAGACATCAATACAAGGCATGGATTAAACAACATATATTGTTACACGCACATGACACGTAATCAACGCAAGAAGGATCCATATCGTCCATAGAATCAAGCAACACATATATCAACAATACCAAGTGGGTCATAAATGAGTCAAACAAAATACAACTTAAGTGTTTCGAGAAAGGTTATGCATTTTTCACGGCATGCCTTCACAAAACAAATCAAGAATCGCTCATATGCCAATATTTCACCTAATCCAAGCACCTAGCATTTGAATGGTCTTAACCTATGGACTAAAAAGAAAATCTAACTTCACTAGGTTCAAAGGCCCCCATTGGGAAAGAACCGAGGCAATAAGAAAATCCAAGGGGGCGGATGATGTATGCACTTAATGAGTGACTTGAGAAGTTACTAAAAATATAAAAGAAAATCAAAATCTTTTTGAATTTTCTCACTTTTTCATTTTTTTTCAACACTAAGACTCAAACCTACTCAAAAAATATCCTACGACATATTTACCATCATCCTCAATCTCAAAAAGTTGTTATAAAATCAGGGATGTATTTCCCACCCCACACTTAAAATTATGCAATACCCTCAGTGCATATATACAGAAAAATAAAAAATAAGCAAAGCAAGAAATACTCTCTGGGACCACTAGGGCCTAGTCGTCCTCCTCATCATCATCAGCCTCGCCATCAGACGGTTCGACTGCCTCCTGTTATGATTCACTTTTATGTGGGTAAACGCATAAGGGCTATGATGAACTTGGATGGTGGTAAGAGTTTTGGTGATCCCCGGGAAAGGTGTTAGCACCCCGGTATTAAGGATCCGTACAATACAGTTGACATACGGGTTCTATAGCATGCTTAAAATGATTCAAATTGCTTTTAGTATTTAAATATCTGCAAAATATAATTGTCATTCATTTATTCAAAACTCAAAGTTTTGTTTTGAAAACATAGAGTTTAACTTCCGCCAAAAATAGTATGCACGGGTTAGTTTAGTCAATTTCATTTTCGGACTAAGAACACTCAAATGTGAATTTTAGGAGAACTCCACATTTAGTCCAACCATATTGACTAATTTCAAACTTGCATCTTTTAAAATCCTTTCCAAGTCTTGAAAGTGGTATAGTTTTAGTTAAAATGACAAGTATGATTTTGAACGAAAAAGTAATACAAAAATGATTTTTGTTTCTTTTTGCATGCTATATCTATCAAGGTTAAGTCATATTCCTCATTCCAAAACCATTAATTCCACTCAAGTCCAAGATAAAGTTTTAATGTTAGAATTTATCTAATTGGGCTTAGCTCGCATGACTACGTAAAATGTTGGCTTTTTCAGCCCAAATAGTTGAAATATTTTCAGCAGTCCATTTATTTGAATTCAGTCACTCAGGCCCATTTAGGGGTCTTTTAATATCATCATTTCACCAATTTGAAATTCAAAGCCCAAGTCATGAATTTAAAACTTAAAATCAGTTTTTGAAAGTTAAAAAATCGGTTTCTCATTCCAATTTTTGGATATCCTAACAGCCCTTTTTTACATCCAAAATAGTTCATTTTTATTCAACTTTCAGGTTTGAAAACAAGTTTGAGATTCATTTGTTGGCGATCTAAGCTAAAACAATCCACGTATCATTTGCATATACTAGGTTCACAACTATAATTAAAGGTTCCAATATTAAAAGTATGTTTATTGCATAGATATATACAAATACACATAAAAATATAAAGAGGAATAGTTTAGGCTGGTGGGCCTCCCGAAGCCCACCAGTTGACTATTTTCACTCATAGGTAGGCCTTCAATGCAAATACTAGCTTCCCATGGAATGGACTCGATCAAGAATATTATTTGAGTTGGGCCGCATCCCAACTTGGCAAGAATAGGCTGCATCTCGGCGTAATGCGGCAGATGCAAGGAAAAAGTGGGAAACAAGGGAGCAAGTTAGAGGGCACCTACGCTTATCAAATATAAGTAACAAAACCAAATTGCACAGATAGCCTATAACAAATGAAACTTAATTCAAGACATTTCAGTCAGCCCAAGCTAAATAGTAACATATAATGAAAGGAAGAATAAGAAGACAGATGGGCCTGGCCCAATTGTTATAGTCGTTTAGAGAAGGCAAAAGGATAGCAGGGATGGGCTAGGCCCACTAGACATTCATTTGACTAGCTAAAGAGTGATATACTCAAGGATATACAAACTTTATATGTTTGATATACTAAGTATACAAGATGCACAAGTTACATATATACCAAAGTGTATATCAATATCACAACAGGCTGATACAAGAGGAGGCAAGGAGGAAATTTCCAGAAAGAAGCATGAGATCATACGATATGATTGTTTTCTTTACACACCACTGCCGGGACTTCATAGTCCTTTAAAGAATATAACTAAGGGAACCTATCATTCATACATGATGGGCAAAACAAAACAACATCCCTATGGTCTTACCTTAACACATCCAGGCCAAATATATCATGCTACACACTAGATTTAAGCAGTGTAGGGAATATAATTAATCATGACAGAGATTAACCAGATAAAACAAAGGGAAACATCAACCAACAGAGGGTAAAATCCATTCTTAGAGCTATTCTAAAATCAGTATCATGGTCACATGTATAGTCTACCTAGTCTTTTTTTAACATCAGGGATAATACAGAGAGGAGGGTCTATAATTCACATAACAGAGTCCCATTTGACTAGATGAAGTAATGTTAAACACTCATGAGATATCCTTCCTAATACAGCACCTCAATTAAATTCATTTAGCAGCCAACCAAACTGGACAAAACAGACAGAGAGCAGGGAAAACAGGAAAGCATTTGACAAAAGAAACTATTCAGATTCTACTTCTCTTGCCATGACTCGATCATATATTCAAACAATCAAACAATGCTATTGGGACTGAAAAACAATCAAACATATATTCATACACAGGCTGACATCTTTATTTAGGGACTGATTGATGAAAACCTGAAGGTAGACATGCTATTGGGATACACATAATGCTACCAGTTCCGTCATGAACAGAGTATACGCATAGTACTAGGGCATTAGTTCTAACTACTCACGTGCTGTCAAACACCAAAATCTTAAGACCAAATTCATAAATACACATCTATTTCAACAGCTACTCTATACCCTTCCCACAGTACATTAACAACCACAGTATACCCAGGTATAAGCAAGTAAAGCCAAGAAATAGACAAGTTATGTATTTTTGAACATTTATCTAGCATACAGAGCTCTAACAGCCACTCACATACAGATTATCATGCTGAGACTAGCCCATCTTTATCATTTGAAACCATTGATGACATGTGAAAACAAGTAGGCTGATTCAAGGTTCCTATCCTTGCTTAAATAAGCACTTTAGAACTAGGTGACTTGAGATCATGAGTAGGCAACATAAACACAGTGTAAGTGAGCAAGTACAAGCAAACATTTATTAAGTATTCATGGCAGTCTGGGTTGATTTTAAAACACAGAAATGAGACCTAATATCTATTTTGATGCTGGGATTAAGACATAGGGAATAACATGTAGCAGGAACACATACATCAAAGAATAGTGGCATATCAAGGCATGTAAGTGATATATAGCCTGAAACATCAAATAGGATTCTAGTGATGGTATTCATCAACCCCTACAGAACTACACAGTAGCTAAACAATACTTACATTCAAAATGTCAATCAGTTTAAACTCAGACTTATAACTAATCAAGTTTCATACTCTAACAGTAGACATCCCAAGTCAGTTTACTTAGCTAAACAGGTTTCAAAACTAATAAATTGATCTTATATTGACTTAATCAGTTTACACATAACACATACCTCAAACTAATTCCTAGTATATAATTTCCATTACACAATCTATGCTAAATCATTATGGAACTCCTATCACTCAACCAAAACAGGAATATTCCCATTTATGAAGCATTTTAGACTTAAACAAGTCTATATTAATCTTAACAGTATCTTATTTAACCAAAACATGCTAATCCAGACACAGGAACACATAATCATACATGTCAACTAATTTAGTCTAGCATTTGAACATTATACAGGGATAACCTATGTTCAACTAAAACAACTCTTAAATTAACTTACTGATTACCCTAACACCATTTTGAATAGATCACCTAAAGTTAAACACCTCACATTAAGCATTACGTTAAACTAAACAACCTATATGTGGTTAAGACAGGTTTTAAATTAACATATTGAGCCTACATATGCTAGATTAAGCTATTAAACACCTCAAATCAACATATAACATCCTAGATCAGTTTTATCATAGTTAAGTGAGCATCTAAACTATCCTATTAACACTGTTTGAGTACAAACCATCTACATACTAACTAAACAGATCCTAAACAATACATTTAAGCATTGTTTTAATCTAAAAAATCTACACACATAACAGAACTAATTTCAAATTAGCATATCAAGCATTTTATTTAACTAATCATACTAGTAATCACATAACACATATAAAACACAGTAAAATTTAAAATCTTAAAAGAAAGGCATTTAGCTTGTGTGGAGGTAGCCAAAAGGTCGAAGGTGAGCTCTTCTTCACTCCGTGGATCTCGAACTCTCAAATCACACCAAAAAAGAAGGTTTTAGCAGTGACCATACTAATTAGGCTAGGTCTGGATTCCACCAAAGGGCTGGATCCCAACGTAAGCACAAATCAGTCCAATATAACTTGATAATGGCTCTTAACAATGCAAAATCCAAGAATCAAATTTTGGACCGTTTCCAACTTCTCTGTGAATGAAGAAATGGGGTTCTATTTATAGAACCCCCAAAACCTAGGGTTTGAATACTTGAGTCCATGTGGTACAATTAGTTTCGGATTTGAAACTATTCATTTGAAATACAAATTCAAAGTTTGAATTTTCATACTGGATTTCGGAGAGTGCAGAAAGAGAAAGGGGAAAGCAAAAGAGAAAGCGACCTCACCTTGAGTGATCCAATTAAATTGAGAAAATGACAACAAAGGTATTAATTTCTTGCTCGAAATGGAGAAACCACAACTGGGGAAGGCGGAGACGCGTTGAACGGTTGCCAAAAATGGTGTAGATAGGCGTGGTGTTTGCAGGCGGTGCGCAGGTGCGATTAGGGTTTATTTGGGACTGATCATCGTTCAGATGAAAGAATAGGGTGTTTGGGAGTTTTAAGGCAAGGTGGGTCGGGTCTGTTCGGCTTTTACGCCTAAACATTGGGCCTGGGCTCAGATCTTTTGATCTAGGCTCTGCTGAATCAAAAAATAAAGAGGCTCAAATGTATTTAAATCACCTTAATCAATAGACTATTTTGCAAATGTGGTCACATTTTAAATTAGAAAATAACCAAATAAATCTGTAAATGGCCTAATTAAATTAATAGCTTCGTTGCGAGTTTAATTTTGACATTGATTGGAGATCAAAATATTTCAATCATGCAAGATCCTTTTAAATCTTAAAACACGCTTTAAAATTGAGACGTACTTCATTTATTATATTTAATTGGATAATTTTCCGATTTTGACGGAGTGGAACACTAATTCTTTAATTTTGAGAATTATTTTAAAATAATTACATTTATAATTGTCAGTTTAAAATTCTAAAATTATGATTAATGATCAAATTATGTAAAAATTAGGACATGAAATGGTATTTTTGTCAAATGAAATGACAAAATACTCCCAAAATAATTTTGAAAAATCATATTCGCCTTGTAAAAAGTATATTTCACTCCGTATATATATATATATATATATATATATATATATATATATATATACCAAGTGGTATTTTTGTCAAATGAAATGACAAAATACTCCCAGAATAATTTTGAAAAATCATATTCGCCTTGTAAAATGTATATTTCACTCCGTCTGTGACTCGGAAACTTTGAATAATTAAATAAAATTATTGAAGGGTAAAACTTAGGTGTCAACACCTCCTCATCATCATCAGCAGGATCGCCTTGTGTATGCGAATCCTCCTCAACTCCCGCCTCCACATCGTCCCCCGTGAGATCGATCAAATTGACATACTCATCCTCGGGTAATTTGCTATCATCACCAAGTAGTACCCTAGAGTATGTGGTATGAGAGGCCTCACCAAATACACTAGAGAAGTCCAACTTAAAGTGGTCACCTATAATAGTAGCCATTTTATGGAGCTGGGTCAACATTATGGACTAAGACGATCTCTCCTCAAAAGGTGTGAGATTATGTTTTTAGCCTCCTTCGGACTCTTGACATTTGAGATGTCAATCATATCAGTGGGTGCTTTAAGAATCCTGTTATAAGGACTAGCTAAGTGAGGAGCCACCCGCATTAAGTAGGCAGTGAGTGTACTCCCAAAACTCAATATGTGGGACCTGCCTTCCCACACTCTGAACATCTCCTTGAGCATCCAATAACCAATGTTGATGAGTCACCCCGTCATGAGAAAGTATAATATGTAAACTCGCTCCTTCAACACACTAGAATAATGGTCAAGTGGTAGAATCTTGAAGTTGAGAAATCTCAACCACACCCATGCTTCCCTCTTCATATTGTTCATCGAAAAACTCTTATGTTTGTTGTCATTGTATCTATCCCATTTGGCCTTAGAATCAGGCCCACATAGAGTCTCAAATGGCTTTATAGTCAGGATGATGAATGAAATCCTTCATGGAGTCAATGGGATGGTCTAGGACTCCAATCTTTGCATATAGAGCTGATGTTGTCAAAGTTACCCACTCATGGAGAAAGTACGCCGAGTGAGAGAGTTCATCATCCTCATTACACGTAGTATTAATTCTAGCATACAACTCAAGAACCATGTCAATATTCACCTGCCCCAGTTTGCCAAACACTAAAATCCAACCCATAACGATGATTTGATTGTGGATATCTTGAAAGTTCTTCCTCAATGGAACTGGATCGATCATCCGCTCATGGTCATATCCGTCCGAGAGATCAAAATTTTTATACCAATCTTCCCCAAGGAAATCATGGAAGGACGGGCGAGATCTTGAAGGATGGACCCGAGGAATGGGAACAGTGGGTTGCTTACCCCCCCCCCCCCAATGTAGAACCTTTCTTAGACTTCGAGGTGTTTCCCGCTCGGACCCTTTTTTAACCTTCCATTTTCCTCTATTTTTAACCATTGTACCTGTGAAACAGAGCATTCTAAATCATTAGTCGTAATTCAACATCAAAGAGGGTCATGAAATGACCCTAAACTTAGTTCAAACTACATACTCATGTTTGAAGTGTTTTAACTTTCCAAAGCATCTGATACTATCATCGTTCTTCACTTTTTAAGCTCATTCGGGGTTGAACCAACCCCACACTTGCTTCAAACTACGTCAAAAAAATAAAAAATAAAGAATTTAACTAACCTATACAATGACAAAAAGAAAACAAAACAAAGAAAGAAAATCATGTTTTATGACTTGGGGTTTTCTGTGTGAGGTCAAATTTCCTTTAAAAATCTTGAATATTTGGTTCAAATTGATGCCCAAGGGTTCATATGGTTATTTCATGTTACATTTCTACTCAAGACTTCACAATTTCACATAAAACTTCATTCAAGTATTTTTACGAAAACCTTATGGGCATATAATCTTCCCTTTGATTTTTAGCAACAATGATGGGTTGTAAAACCCTCCCTTTTATAGTGGGAGTCACTTTCTATCCCTAAGCATCATTAACAGTCAAAACAATACCAATCCCCTCCCCAATTTTGCCCAAACCCATAACCCTAGAAGTTGCAAGTTTCGTATCACAAGAATAAGAGGGAAGATGGAAAGAATTTCATGAATGAAGGATGAGAATCACTTACCTTGTTGTGTTATGAGATGAATGAAGCAAGTTATTGGATGTTAATTAGGTTTGAAAGATGATTTGTGTGAAAAAATTGGTTGCTTAAGAGTTAAAGAGGGTTTGTGTTTTGTATTGAGAATGTTTAAAAAATAAGAGGTCGGTCTATATTTTGATACTTCACAAATTTTTAGACTGGGCTGACCTGTGCGATGGGTGCGCATTGCGCAAGCATCGCATGAGTTACCTCTCTCTGTTCTGTTAATTACATGATGGGTGCGCATCGCCTGCCCATTATACAAATGACCACTTTCTGAAGTTTATATTATTTGAGCAATGGGTGTGCATCGCTTGCCCACCGCATAACTTACCTATTTCTAAAGTTTCTGTCAGGTGCCCGATGCTTGTACGATGCACAGGCAATGCCGACCACTTACTTGGAATAAAATTTTTTGTTTCTTCATCTGTTTTGTGTTCCCGTTCTTTCCCTAGTCCTGCAACATGAGCAAACGTGACATATTACATACAAAAGTTGGGTTGCCTCCCCCTCCCAACTAGCACCGTAGTTAAGGTTGTGGCACGACATTTTTTTGTATTTTTCTACTTTTTCTCATTTTTTCTTCATATTAATACAAAACATAGGTTGCCTCCCGAGAAGCACTTGATTTAACATCGCGGCATGATACAAGCTATCTCAAGCGCTTTAAATTCAACAGAGGTCCCCTCGCGTTTGATGACCTCTCCAAAGAAGTGTTTCACTCTCTGCCCATTCACCAAGAAAGTTTTGTTAGAATCTAATGGTTTTAGTTCAACCACTCCATGTGATGTCACCCGAACTATCTTGAATGGCCCAGACCACTTAATCTTCAATTTCCCGCCAAACACCTTTAGCCGGGAGTTATACAACAAAGATAACTACCCAATCTCAAACTCACGATACTGGATGCGCTTATCGTGTATTCTCTTTTTTCTGCTCTTTATACATTTCCGCGTTCTCATATGCCTGATAGAGAAATTCCTCAAACTCGTGCATCTGCAATATCCTCTTCTCACCAGCTTTTACCAAGTCCAAGTTCAGTTTGTTTATCGCCCATTATGCTCTATGCTCAAGTTCAACCGGTAGATGGCACACTTTACCGAAAACTAGCTTGTATGGAGATGTGCCAATGGGAGTTTTGTATAGTGTTCTGTATGCCCAAAGAGCATCATCAAGCTTTAGAGACCAATCTTTTCTACTAATGCTCATAGTTTTATCTAGGATTCTCTTGATCTTTCGATTTGACACCTCCACTTGACCACATGTTTGAGAATGATAAACAGTCACCACCTTGTGTTTCACCCCATATCTGAACAATAACTTATCAAAGAGCCGGTTACAAAAATGAGTACATTAGTCACTGATGATTACCCTTGTGGTCCCAAACCTTGTGAAAATATTCTTCTTCAGAAATCCTGCAGCCGTAGTAGCATCATTGGTAGGGAGCGGAATGGATTCCACCAACTTTGGTACGTAATTGACTGTAACGAGAATGTATTTGTTCCCCTTTGATGATATGAAGGGACCCATAAAGTATATCCCTCAGCGATCAAGTACTTTGATCTTCAAGATGTCATTCAATGGAATTTTATGCCGCTTTGAGATGTTCCCAGTTCTTTGATAGCGATCACAAGCCCTCATGAAAGCATGTGCATCTGTGAATAATGTTGGCCAATAGAACCCGGACTAAAGTACCTTCGCGACTATTCTGTCACCAGCGTGATGTCCATCATAAGGCGATGAGTGACAACTCTAAAAAATAGCATTGACTTCTTCCTCTAGAATACATCTTCTAATCAGCTAATCTGGGCTAACATTATGGAGATATGGCTCATCCCAAATATAGAATATACTATTGTGTAGGATTCACTTATTCTTCTCATGATTAGCATAGGGAGGATACACCTCACTTACCAGAAAATTTACCATATCTGTAAACCATGGTATCTCGGCTGACTGAAGAGTAAAACGTTGCTCATCTGGGAAGGTCTCCTTAATCACCACATTCTCATCAACATGCTCTCGATCCTCAAGTCTGGATACGTGATTTGCTACTTGGTTCTCTGTGCCCTTTCGATCAAGAATATCAATGTCAAACTCTTGCAGCAGTAACACCCATCGAATAAGTATGTGCTTCGTATCTTTCTTTACGAACATGTAACAAACAGTTGTATGGTCCATGTATATAATCACCTTAGTGCCTACCAAATAAGATCAGAATTTGTCAAAGGCGTAGATAACTGCCAATAACTCTTTCTATGTGACCGTGTAATTCATCTAGGTTGTATCGAGTGTCTTTCTAGTTTTAAACATTGGAGTGATAAGATCTTCAGTTTCGCAGTGTGATTTTAAGCACCGACAGGGAAAGAATAGCTTGTAGAAGATAGTTGACAATAAGGACCACGACATGATTAAATAATGGCTATAAGAAATAGGCAGACATTTAGTAAGTACGAGTGGAATGTTATAATAAGGTATCGAGGCCAAAAGATATTTTCAGAAGTACAAACAATCAAAAAGATCATGACAAGAAGGATACAAATAACACGACTATGGTGAAGCCCATAACAGTACGATCACCTTAAAGATAGAATAAGGATATTAGCGAAGGAAGAATACTCATAACTTACTAGCCAAGAACGCAAAAACTTTGACATCCAGAGATGGTAGTATAAGGAGTACATTAAGATAAGGGATCCCCAAGGAAACTCAAGCCAGAAGTATAAAGGTTAAGGGGAGATCTAATACCGATTAGAGCAAGAAAGCTGAATAAGTATAAGTTGAAATCGGGCTATGATTTGGATTTGGATTTGGATATAGGAAGCACTAGTTTTACGATAAATGCCAATATGATGATCGAGGACAGGTAATGGGGAGTAACAACGAGTAAGGCTCGATGTGAGCATATAAAGAGATGATAGAGTGGGCAACGAGTCTCAAGGGTCCAAGGTAGATGTCAAAGGAAGGATTAAGAAATAAGTATAATTCAATAAAGATGTGAGAGTGTGTAATGATAAGTTTTAGATTTGGCGAGTTGACTAGAGGCTCCACAGAATGGATAATATAATGAGCATAAAGTCTAAAGACATCAAAGCATTATTGGTGAAAGGCCTTAGCCAAGAAATGAAGGCAGAAGTGTTAATCTAGGTATGGTGACCAGGGTTGGATATGGCAGAGCAATGTCTTGAAATGTTGGATCCTTCGAAGTTCCATATGTACCTAATAAGGGAGAAAAACATTGCGCCACATCCCCTATATACATCAAATATTTGGACTAGAAACAATGTTAAGATTAAGAATGGTTGCCCGAAGGCCTCAGAGGAAATAAGAACGCAACACTTTAATAATGAGAGAAAGCAAATAAGATATTCTTTTCAAATTATAAATAAGAGTTAACCACCATAATAAGCCTGCTTCCGATTTGGTAACGTTGTCTACAGAATATTCAGAATTGAGATACTACAAAGTGTAAGAGGTCTCGGCATAATGTTTGGTAATCAAAGGTATAGTTGACAATAAAATCGCACATCCGCTAGCAATTTGACTATGTGAAGGCTAAAGGAAAGAGTCAAACCAAAAGTGTAACGGTTATCCAGCGAGAGTGGAAGTCAGGTGATGATAATTCCATGACTCAAAGTACGGTAGAGCTCTTCCTCATATTAAGAACTAAGGGAACACCAAGATGAATATTGTTGTAATAATCCATCCATCTAAGATCCACCGAGGTGTATCATGATATGGAATAGAGGTAATAACGAGAACCTTATGGGATCGGAATTAGTATATTGGATGTCAACATATAAGGGAATAAGCACCTGAAGTTGGAGGAATTAACTAAGAATATCAAAGAATTATTGGAAGGCCGAATCTGGTTAGCATGTGAATTGTTAAAGGTTATCTCATTATCGTTACAAGCTGGTTTAATCCGGAATACTAATGCACAAATGGCTCGTCAGTTCACGTCATGACAACTAGGACTACATATACGGTCAAAGACTATGCGCCATTTCATATTAAAGAGATTACCTATTTTTTTTGAAATTGTTTTGAGTCATCTTACAAGTGCTCGCTATATAGCTAAAACATTTGGAAGATTATTTTGAAAGGAAATTTGGACACTCAGGTTAGCCCCACCCTCACCCTGATAGACAGTCAAGAGTAAGATTCAAATCGCCAAAGACATATTGTGAGTAGGCGTATTGGACTTGGAAGGAATTTAGGACGACCATCTAAGGATGCATATGATGATAGCTATCATGCAAGGTAATACCACGATAAAATATAAGGCTCTGTATGAGGGAAGTGACAAACTCCTATCAGATGACTAGAAGGAAGTAACCCGAAGTAGCGATATCTAATGTAATATATTGAGTTATAAAGAGATAGCAGATGTGGAAGGATCGGGCTAGATTTCCAAGTTAATGATGGAAAATTCCTAAAGGACTTGATTACCAAGAATGGGATGAGACTTGAAAGGGAAGAAAACTTCATCCGGGACATATCCAATCGTAGTGCCCAAACTCAACAAGGAAGTTAAATAACATGAAGACTAAGCATATCTTTAACCATAGAGCTCACCTATCTGATTTTCACATTTCGGTACAAATAACATATGTTAGGAATTCTCCTCGGACCCTGCCCGCGACGGAGATGCAAAACTTGAACAGAGTTTACTGTATAGAGCAATTCCAGGACCAACAAGTCTGTCAATTATATTTTTCATAAATGAGTTTTGTGATACGATTAAGATAAGAAAGAAATGGTGTAAGGAATGTAGAAGCGGTGAGAGAGAAAATAAAAGAAGATATAAAGTCAGGATGTCCCTATCTTTTCCAAATCAAAAGTCTATAACGATCATCGTGCAACAACTTTCTTTTATGTCCCTATTTATGCTATATGCCTATAACCCTAACCTATATGTCTTATTTAGGTGACAATCGTAACAAAAGGATGAAAGACATAACTCAGGCATCAGGATTCTGTGATTCAGGTAATTTATAGCTTACTGTACGATGTTATGAAGAGATGCACGACCGTGTGAGATCGATATTATAACAAATGTTGCTTGTATGAACATGTGAGGTGATAGTTATGGTTTTTGACTGCGTGATAGGTTGAAATAGACCTATTTACAAAGGAAACTCTGCAGAAATATCTAGAGAATGTAAGGATCGCTACGCTAAAGCTATGATACTTCAACATTCGAGGATGAATGTTCTTAAGGGAGGAAGGATGTTACACCCCTTACTTTCATACGTCAGATGTGTCATAAATTAGGGGACCTAAGACAAGGAAAAGGTTGTCCTTGAGGATAGAATAGTGACCAATACAAACCATGAGGAAGTCACGAGAGTTTAGAATCGCAGAGCCACAACACTTGTATTACTTAAGTTAAGTACGCGGTTAATAAACTAATGCGAGTTGGAAGAATTTATGATGCTTATAAGAGGGTAAGGAAGTATTTGGACAAGGTTGGGATATATCAAAAGGGTTCGTACCACACCTCGTAGTTTTATGCCCAAATGAGGGCGTAACTAGTAGAGTTGAGCTTCGACGACTCGAGATCCTTTTCGAGGGTCAATTACGGCTTAGATAGATGTTAAGAAGGCTTATGGAAGGTTAGAAGTCATTTGAATTAAAGGAAACATCCGTGGACAAAGTTTAACAAAGATAGGACGATACGCTAAGCGTTTCGCATCGCTGCACCCATTCCGCTTCAGGGATGAGGCCGCACAACAATGGACCCATTTGGCCACCTTCCTGCCACCATATGTAGTAGAGGATGTGGCTGCAGACCCCCATATGCATCGTATATCCTCCCGTATATGGGAGGCAGTGGTGAGCCTATAAAAAGGCCCTGTCTCGACCTGTTGTCATTTTATGTTGTATCTAGAGGCTTGTAGACGGTGGTCCTGTGTAGTCATGTTGTATGTACTTGTCGGCCGTTGAGATGATCTATTTCACTTATGACGACCTTAGTGTGTATATATATATATATATATATATATATATATATATATATATATATATATATATATATATATATATATGTTGGATCTCTTCTACTTGCAGGTTGATGTGTTATCTCATCATATAGTTATTGTTAGAGGTCTTGTTGGCCCATGTCTTGTTGAGTATGCTACAAATATCATGACTGATACGCTCAGGTCTTAGGGCGTCGAGTGCTAGCCACACCCCCCAATGAGGGGTGTGACATGGCCCTTATTATCTTCCTTACTAGCGAGTCATACCCGAAATGGTTTCTGCAGCTACCCTCATGTATTTTCCTCATCACGTACTCGACTTTTGTTGGTCCCAAACACTTAGTTATGAGACTGAGGTAATATCTTTGATATAACTCTCCTTCACACATGCAGTACCGTGCAACTTTAATCCTTAAGGCTTGCGCGGCTTTGCTGTCTTCAAGAAGAGTCACGTTCTGCCAATAATTTACGATGTCATTCCGCCAGTCCTATGTCAAACTAATGGAATTTATCTCACACAAGCTAGGGTCAAGGACGAAATGCATAAGGTGGACTATGGATTTTGATTCTGCCCATGTCGTCTTAGACGAGGAACCTAAATTAGCCAAAGCATCTGCTTTGGTGTTCATTTCTCGAGGAATCTGAGTGGCCTTCCACTGCCTGAAGCGAGCCAACAATGTCATGAATTTGTTTAGATACTCTTACATATGGCCATCTTTGTCCTCATATTTACCGAGGATTTGATAAATAATTAGCTGAAAGTTGCTTTTTAATTATATATTTTCAGCTCTGAACCCTCGAGCTAATTCCAAATATCACACCCCAAACTAGGGAGTGTGGCCAACACCCGGTGCCATACTGTCCCGAGCATACTACTCTAATGACCAGACTTCTGTATGAGTAGAACTTCTGGCCGACAAGGCTGTCCTATAGTATAACACAACAACAATACTAAACAAAAGGGAACAACCCAACATATGTATATAAATAGGACCGACAAGGTCGTAACACAATTCAACAAAAGACAATCTAGTCGACAAGGCTATACATACCAGATAAATTTCTGAGCCTTTACAAACACTTATATTATCATATGGTCGGTATAGGGCCCCGACCTACCCACTATGTACATAAATCTGCAAAACATACTCAATAGCTGACTAGGAAGCTCTGGGAAAGATGAATCTTACTCACTGACGGCCGAACTCGACAGCTCCTAGAGCCCCTATCATAACCTGCGGCATGAACACACAGCACCATCGCCAAAAGGGATGTTATTACAAAAGAAATGTACCAGTATGTAAAGCATGAATAATAATATGAAAATGTAAGTTGTAAAGAAAGGCATAAAAGCAATATGATACTCTAATAACATATGGGCCTTGTAGGGTGAATAATGACACTCTAAAACTAAAATGAAACCTGTGTGGATAGGCCTTACTATATAAACTGCCCTCACCATGTAGTTCGAGGTGTATAATATGTCACTGCCCTCAGGTATACTCTGAGGTGTATGTATGGAAGCACATATAAGTGCATGTCCTCCGGTTATAGCCTGAGGTACGTATAATATGCATGTACAACTGCCCACTTGCTATTCGCAACGGTGGTGTGAGTAATATATATGTATACTTATGCCTCTTTGGAACTCAGAACTCTTTGACTTTACTTCGGAATGACTTTTAGTCGACTCTAATGATTAACTCTGTGGAACACTTCTTTCCTAAGGCTTATGATAAGGTAAACAAGTAACCAAACAACAATCACCATAAGAATAGAAATAACCAGGAACAATTCTCGACAAAGGGTTACGATATACAAATAGAATGAAGCTTTCGACGTTTCTTTTGAAAAAGATAAACACTTTGGATTTCATGCTTTTGAAAGAAGGGGATAGCCTTACATACCTTATCCACGAAGCTACAACCATTATACAAGTCCTCGTACTTCTTACGGATGATTATCTATATCACATAAAGGGTTCATATTAATATCGAATCCATATTCTACAGAAAGGCTTACTTAGGCATATCATCGAACACTTAGGCACATAGGATTCTTAGGCTTCTTTTACAAGAAAAACTTATGTAATTTGATCCCACAATCCTTCAAATCATACTTTTCTTGATTACATAACACATACAAACAATTGATTATCAATTTCAACTTATACATCAAGTCAAAAAGCCTACTAAGTCATACCACAATGATTCTAAAAGTTTACAAGTTTTGATTATGAAAATTCTTTCACAACTTGCTCCAAAACCTCAGTTAATCATAAGAATAGGTAGAGGAGGAAAAAACTTACCTTTATACACTATAATGTCCTCAAAATAGCAAGCTACTTCACCTTTAAGGGTTTTCCAAAATCGATTTTACACGGAGAAGATGATTACTATGATAACCACGGAATTTATCATGTTGATCTTGCGGGATTTGCCATGGATTTGAGCTTAGGATGTAATAGTACCTTAGAGAGGGTTTGGGGAGAGTTTATGGTCTGTTCTTGAGGAAAAATGAAGTCCTAAATCAAAATACCCAATTTAAACCCGAAAGAAAAATTGCACCGCCCAAAATATGGTCCATTTTGATAGTTCGTACAAATTTGTACCAAAATTGATGATTCACATTTCTCAAATTGACGGTCCGTACAAAATTGTACGGTTCGTCAATATTGGTCGTCAAATTGGAAATTTTTTCTGATTTCGTCAAAACATATTTTCTTCGACCCGTTTAAGTTCCATACGCTTCGGTACTTGCATAAACAAGTTGTAAACCTTCATTACCCTTATGTAAGGTCACACCTCTTTTCTGGACATCGGTATCAATTAATGACACGAAGGAACGTGAAACTTATGGGGCGTAACATCGTTCCCCCCTTAGGAACATTCATCCGTGAATGTTGAGAATATTCTTAAATCTCAAGGGTTATAAAAATTTCGGCAGAGTTTTATTTGTAAATAGGACTATCCAAAATCTGGTAAACAACCCAAACATATATCTAATGCCACGCAGGGCAACATAATAATAAAACAACATCAACTTGGCATCACACGACCGTCTATATATGCAAGAACTAAATAAGGTTAGCCATAACTCACCTTAACTATCATATGTTGTAGTCTGAGTTGTATCTACCATGTATGTGCTCACATTATCAACTAAACAATGTATATAAATTAAGGTCAATAAATGAAGTAAGAATAAGGTGACCGTATCGCACGGGTGGCGGTATAAACTTGAAGACTGAAACAAGTAAGGATATCTTGATCTCATCTTCTTCAGCCTCCCAAGTCATCTTTTCTATATTATTATTCCTCCATGGCACCTTAATGGGGGCAACCTCCTTAGTTCTTAGTTTCCAAACTGCGATCTAAAAAGGCTACATGAGTCTCTTCATAGGTTAAATCCTCAGTGATCTATACATCCTTTATATGAGTAATAAGGGAGGGATCTCCTATGCACTTACGCAACATCGATACATGGAATACCGGGTGAACTACTTCCAATTCTGAGATTTGTCAAAAAGGGGAAACTTAGTCCCAGATATGTCGGGCCATATAAGTAACTCGGCCTTTTCTACGAATGATTTTATATGGCCCGACATATCTGGGACTAAGTTTCCCCTTTTTCACAAATCTCATAACATCTTTCATTGGAGAAACCTTTAAAATACCCAATCACCAACTGTGAATTCCAAATTGTGGCGTCGAACATCTGAATAATATTTTTGTCGACTCTAGGCAATCAATAGGCATTCTTAGATTAGCTTTACCATCTCTATTGCTTACTGGATCGAATCTAGACCTAGTAGCCTGGCTTCGCTTACTTCAAACCAACCAATTAGGGATCTACATTTTTATTTGTACAAGGCCTCATACGGGGCCATCTTGATGCTGGAATGATAGCTATTATTGTAAGCGAACTTGATAAGGGGCAAATGATCATCCCAAATACCTTTAAAATCCAATACACAAGGCCGTAACATGTCCTTGAGTGTCTGGATTATGTGCTCGGCCTGACTGTCGGTCTATGGATGGATGGTTGTGCTAAGATTCACTTGAGTGCCTAAACCTTTCTAAAATGACCTCCAAAAGTGAGCCCTAAACTGAGCACCCCTATTAGATATGATAGAGATTGGAATGCCATGCAACTAAACTATTTTCTTAATATATAGCTTGGCATAATCTTCAGCCGGGAAAGTAGTGCGAACAGGTAGAAAATGGGCCAATTTTGTAAGCTGATCGACGATAACCCAAATGGAATCAAATTTTTGATAAGAACGGGGCAACCCACTGCTAAAATCCATATTGATCATTTCTCATTTCCAAGTAGGGATTTCAATATTCTGAATCAAGCCCCCTAGGCTTCTGATGCTCGATCTTAACTTGTTGACAATTTGGGCATTGAGTTACAAATGTTGTGATATATTTCTTCATGTCATTCCACCAGTAAACCTGTCGGAGATCATGATACATCTCTGTCGATCCAAGATGCATGGAATTCCTAGACTAGTGGATCTCGACCATAAGTTGCTCTTGGAGTCCTCCTACACCTGGTACACAAAGTCGACCTTGTTATCTAAGGAATCTATCTCCTGTAAGTTCAAACATTGACTTCTTCTGCATGGGAATACCCTATTTTATTTGGACCAACTAGGGGTCATCAAACTATCTTGCTTTCACCTCTGCTATCAAGGATGATTCTGCGGTATTCTGCACCACAGCTCATCCGTCATCTGTGTCTAAAAGTCGCACATTTAAACTGGTTAAGTGATATAGTTCTTTGGTCATCTCCAACTTGTTAGCTTCAATACCATTCAAAATCCCCATAGACTTACAGCTTAATGCATCAGCTACGACATTCGCCTTGTCGAGATGGTATAAAATATCAACATCGTAATCCTTTAATAATTGAAGCTACCTTCTTTGCCTTAAATTCAGCTCTTTCTGGCGAAATATATACTGTAGACTCTTATAGTTTGTGAATATGTAAACATGGACTCCATATATAATGACGCCACATCTTCAGGGCAAAGATTACCGCTGCTAACTCAAGATCATGTGTCAGATAGTTTACCTCGTGCTTTATTAACTGCCTCGAAGCGTATACTATAACCTTCTTATATTGCATCAAAATACACCCTAGGCCAACTCTGGAGGCACCACAATAGACCACATACACATTAGTACCTTCGGGAAGGGCCAACATATGTGTAGATGTCAACATATCCTTCAACTCTTGAAAACTGCGCTCACACATATCTGACCACTAAAACTTGTCTGTCTTGTGAATGAGCTTGGTCATAGGTGAAGATAGAAGAAAAACCATCCACAAATCTTTGATAATATCCTGCTAAGTCCAAGAAGCTACGTACTTTGGTAGGAGTCGTGGGCCTCGACCAATTCTTTACATCCTTAATCTTTTGATGATCCATCTTAATACCTTCTGATGAGACAATATGGCCCAAAAAGGAAATAAAGTTTAACCAGAATTCACATTTGAAAACTTGGCATACAACTTACAATTTTGGAGCATCTGTAAAACCGCTCAAAGATGATTTGCATGGTCTGCCTCAGTTTGTGAGTACACCAAAATATCATCAATAAATACAATCACGAAGATATCCAAGAATGGCTTGAAGACCCGATTCATTAGATCCATGAAGGCCGCTGGAGCATTAGTGATCTAAAAGACATCACTCGAAACTCAAAATGGCCATACCTGGTTTGAAAAGTTATCTTTGGGATATCTTTCTACTTTACCCTTAATTGGTGGTATCTGATTTTAGATCAATATTTGAGAATACTAAGCACCCTACAACTGATAGAATAAATCATCGATTCTCGGAAGTGGGTACTTATTCTTGATAGTGACCTTATTCAATTGTCTATAATTGATACACATCCTTAGAGAACCATCATTCTTGCGAACAAACAATACAAACATGCCCCATGGCGAAGTGCTAGGCCTGATAAAATCTTTTTCCAATAAATCATTCAACTGATCTTTCAACTCCTCAGCTCGGCAGAAGCCATTCGATAAGGAGGGATAGATATCGGCTGCGTATCTTGAAGCATGTTAATAGTAAACTCGATCTCCCACTCTACAAGGATACTCGGAAGCTCATCCAGAAATGCATCAGAAAACTCATTAACTACAGGGACAGACTGAAGGGTTGGAGACTCTACATCCCTAACCCAAACCAAATGATAAATATATTCCTTGGAAATCATTTTCCTAGCCTTTATGTAGGAAATAAACTTGTCTTTAGACATAGCTGAATTGACATTCCATTCAAGGGTCGACTCGCCTGGAAAACTGAATTTCACAATCTTTGTTCGGAAATCGATATTTGCATAACAAGAAGCCAACCAATCCATACCTATAATGGCGTCAAACTCGACCATAGGTAATTTGGCTAAATCAGCCGAAGTAGGGTGATTACAAACCGTCACGGTACTATTTCTATAAATTTTCATGCTACAATCATTTCACCAACTGGTGTAGCCACTTCATACGGCTTAGACAACAACTCTGGTTCAAACTAAAATTTGCTAGCAACAAAGGGCATAACATAGGACAAATTAGAGCCAAATCTAGCAATGCATAAACATCATGACTGAAAATAGCTAATATACTTGCGACAACATCTAGAGATGACTCCAAATCCTGGTGACCTAATAAATTATAGATGCGGTTCTAAGCATTGCATGAACTAGACGCTCTTCATTGGCCTCTGCCTGCTGAGGTCTGTAGCCCACCATTCTGTGGACGTATACTCGATGAAGATGTTGTTGTCGATCCCATTGGCTGAGTTGCATCACCTCTACCTCTGCTTGGGAACTGACACATATAGTGATCAGGACTCCCACACCAATAACATACACCAGAACCCTAATGATAATGTCCCACATATGTTCTACCACAATGGCTACATGGCGGGAATGAAGGTCTCATCTATCCTGAACTTCTCTATCTCTGAGAACCAAAAGCTCTCCAACTGAGCATACATGTCGTACCTTGACTCCTGAAACTGGAATGGAGTACTATTAGCAAACTGATGTGGGTGTCTGGGAAAATGCTGCCTAGAGCTACCCGCTGCTTCTCCGAATGACCCAGCTAACCTAGCTCACTTAGACAATTCCCTCTCTGCACTTCTATCATCTTGAAGATGTCGCTTGCGGTCCTCGACACCTTGAGCATATGCCTGTATTTTAGAAATATCCATATTCCTATTCAGCGAGGCTGTTGTACATTCTCCAATCAGATACAGATCCAAACCTGCTACAAATTGATGAATTTGAGCCCTCATTGTGTTCACGATATTTGGAGCATACCTAGACAGAGAATCGAACTGCAGATTATATTCTCTTACACTCTTGCCTTTCTGTTTGAGGTTTAAAAATTTCTCTACTTTGGCCTCACGTACCTCTAATTGAAAGTAATGATCAAGAAAGGCTTCTGAAAACTCCTCCCACATGACTGTAGGTGCATCTGGTCCCCGAGACCCCTCCCAAGCCTCATACCATAAAATAGCGACATCTCGTAACTTGAAAGAGGCTAATTCTACCGCCTCCATCTCTGAATCATGCATCACCAACTATACTTACAATATCTTATCAATAAACTTTTGAGGGTCCACATTTGGATTAGTCCCCGTGAATACTGATGGACTCAACCTGAGAAATGCTTGAGTCCTATAACTTCTGATGCCATCAAAAGACCCAACATTTGTAGAAATCCTTATCTGACGTTGTTGGGTAGCTACTATATATGCTAATAACTACATGGCATTTACCACTCCTTGCTTAGAAGACTCGGGTGGAGGAATTAAGGGAACCAAATTCTATAGAACTTGAGGTATTGTGCCCTGAGGAGCTGGAGGCACTACACCTCCTCTAATCTCCTCTGGTGGGGTTAGAACATGTGATATGTTGGAGTGAAACTCTCACTGAGCTTCAACTCTATCAATCTGGCCGGGCGAGGCATTACTAGTACTTTCACCCCTATCAACACTTGCTCCAAGACTAGCGGTAGCTCTCGTAGTAACTGATATGACTGAAAAAGGAATTAGAGCATGAATTAGACTCAAAATCATGTAATTCAGCTCTATAGCACGATCTATGAAGTGAAAAAAAAATAATCATCCCTAAATGCCCGACAACCTCTTATTTATATATGTGGTACACAACACATTCATAAACAAGACTCTACTAGACATGACTCACAGACTCCCTAGGACTGACCTACTCTGATACCAAGTTTGTCACACCCCAACCTAAGGGGTGTGGCCGGCATCCGGTGGCATGCTGGCCCAAGCTTACCACTTTGATGATCAGACTTCTGGCCGACAAGGTCGTATAATAGTATAACACAACAACAATGCTAAACAAGAGGGACCAACCCAATATATGTACATAAATAGGACCGATAAGGTCACAACATGATTCAACAAAAGACAATCTAGTCAACAAGGCTATACATCAACAATTGTACTTACCAGATAAGTCTGTAAGCCTCTACGAACACATGTACTATCATATGGCCGGGACAAGGTTTCGACCTACCCACTATGTACATAACTCTGCAAAACATACTCAATAGCTGACCAGAAAGCTCTAGGAAAGATGAATCTTACTCACTGATGGCGAAACTCGATAGCTCCTATTGTGGTGGCCTATAGAGCCCCTATCAGAACCTGCGGCATGAACAAACAACACCCCTAGCAAAAGGGACGTCAGTACAAAATAAATATACTGATATGTAAAGCATGAATAACAATATGAAAATGTAAGTTGTAAAGAAATACATAAAAGCAATATAATACTCTGGTAACTTGTGGGCCTTGTAGGGCAAACAATGAAACTCTGAAACTGAAATAAAACCTGTATGAATAGGCCTTACTATATAAACAACCTTCGGCTTATAATTCAAGGTATATAATATGTTGTTGCCCTCAGGTATACTCTGAAGTGTATGTATGGAAGCACATATAAGTGTCTGCCCTCCGGTTATAGCCCGAGGCGTGTATAATGTACATGTACAACTGCCTACTGGGTATTCGCAACTTTGGTGTGAGTAATATATATGTATACTTAAGACCTCTTTGGAACTCGGAACTCTTTGACTTTACTTAGGAATGACTTTTAGTTGACTCTAACGATTAACTCTGTGGAACACTTCTTTCCTAAGGCTTATGATAAAGTAAGAAAGTAACCAAACAACAATCACTATAAGAATAGAAATAACCAGGAACAATTCTCGACAAGGAATTACGATATACAAATAGAATGAAGCTTTCGACCTTTCTTTTTAAAATGATAAACACTTTGGATTTCATGTTTTTGAAAGAAGGGGATAGCCTTACATACCTTATCCACGAAGCTACAACCATTCTACAAGTCCTCGCACTTCTTACGAATGATTATCTATATCATATAAAGGGTTGATAAATATCGAATCCATATTATATAGAAAGGCTCACTTAGGCATATCATCGAACACTTAAGCACATAGGATTCTTAGGCTTCTTATACAAGAAAAACTTATGTAATTCGGTCCCACAGTCCTTCAAACCGTAATTTCCTTGATCCCATAAGACATACAACCAGTTGATTATCAATTTCAACTTATACTTCAAGTAAAACAGGCCAACAAGTTATACCACAATAATTCCACAAGTTTAGAATGATTATGCAAATTCTTTCACAACTTGCTCCAAAACCTCAATTAATCATAAGAATTGCTAGAGGAGGATACATGATGTAAAAATCCCCATGAGCTTAAAGTTACAATTTTATCGTTAAGGTGATAAGCTCGGAGTTCCAAAGATGGTTGATCATCTGATGATAATATGCTTAAAATGGCATGGAATATGGAACGGGATTGAAGATTGGTCTTAAAGATTTTAAGAAGAAATTTATTTTTGTCCTTCATGTTGGTCTTGGTCGAGACCATGTTTTCCTATTAGATTATCTTTAATTCTTAGCTTAACTTTTAGTTCTTCTTAGGATATAGTTAATGTACCATGTAATAGGACAAAGTGACTAGGACAAAGATGTAAGGGAATGATATGACTAGGCCATGTGTCTAGGCCATATGAAGAGGATTAAGCTGAAGGTGACAAAGGGACAATAATGATCTATAAGATGAGGCTTCCAAGATGACAATTCATTTATTTGGCTACATGGAAGACACCAAGAATAAGAAGGGGTGGTCGAAATGCTCTTCCATCTACATTCGGCCAAGGACACGTGCAAGGAATGGAAGCTTCCAAACATATTCCAACAAGATAAGATTTTGAGGAGCCAAGTTAATGTATTCTTCTACATGGGAACTACAAAGGGGTGTGAAAGAGATTGGGTTCATCCTTGTCCCTAAGTAAAACTGAAACCTTTCCAATTGATAGAGTTGAGACCGAGAACTTCCTTGTTCCCCAAGAAAGTCGAGACCCTTCTCACTTGTCCATACTTGGCCGAGAGGTTCAAGTAGTTTTTGTCTCTTAATTTGTCTTCTAGAAAGGTACATGTATTACTATAAATAGGACCCTTATGATGTTGTAAAAGGAAGAGTGGATTAAATATAAACTTGAGTTTTACTCATACTCTAAAGTATTCAACTTGTGTGTTGTCTACCTTAGATTGGTCCTTGTGTGGGCCTTGGTTCTTGTGTGAGCCAACCCCTTAGTGTAAATTGAAGCTAGGACTTGTGTGACCTAGTTAAACCTAAGCTAAGGTCCCTTCGGTGTAAGTCTTGGTTAGGACTTGTGTGACCTAATCAAACTCAAGGTTAAGGAACCCCCTTGGTGCAAGTGGACGTTGGAACTTGTGTGATCCAACCAAACCCAAGCCTAGGGTCTATCTTAAGGTTACCGACCACCCTCACTTAGATTGTTCATGAGCTTGTACTTAGCGACCTCGGTCAAGACCTTTTCCAATTGGCAAAACTCATCTTGGTGTCGACTCGAGCATTAAAACCCTCGTGTCATTATCCTTGCTCTATCGACCGTCCTATACTTGGTTTGTACTCGGGTTTGCACCTAGCATCCCGTGTTCATTCATTGTTCAAACCACCATCTCGTTTCTACCACCATATCAAACAAGACTTCCTAAACACCCACACTCAAAGCCACCAACCGAGACCATCTACAATCAGTCGTGTCATCCCGAGAACACCAAACAACCCACTACACACCCCAACCGAGAACTTCACTATTTTAATAAACTTCCGACATCCTCCAACACTAAACTAACAAATCCCGATTACCATAACAACCCTCAACGTGTCTACCATAACCCTATGAAATGCCTAAACCCGATTCTCCCTAAAACTACACGAAATAGCCACCAAACACCACATTGTGGGCAGAATTCGAGAACCTGAGAACCCCACTTTGAGTCCCATTTCCAGGTTAACCCATTTACAACCGAACTCTGACCCACTTACCCTAACTCACCCCTTCTTAGTTACATCATATTTTTATCAGAGTGAGGCCATCCCATCCTACGCTTTGACGCTCTGACTCACGTAAACAAAGAAGAACTAAGGAGGCTCGTAAGTGATATTTTTACGGAACAAGTGCGGGCTATGAAAAGAGAACTTGTGGGATGTACCGTGAGTAATAATGCCAAGTCAAGGGTTGTGCAAAACAGTCCAAGGCTTGAAAGGAAATGTACCCCAGGGTCCTTTGTAAGGCCCACGGATGTTAAAGCGAAGGGCGATATCTCTTTTACTAACATCTTGTATTGTCACGAAAATGCAAAGAAAGATCAAAATGTAGAAAGGGGTAGCAACTCTTTTACTAATCCTTTGTATAACCACAAAAGTATAGAAGTTACAAAGGGATTAGACAAAAAGAGAAAGAGGTGTTTCAAGTGCCAAGAACTAGGGCACCTTTCTATGGAATGCTCAAATCTGTGGGTCATGACAATTAAAGAATATCAAGATTATGCGGATTTCTTTTTTTTTAGAAATCCAAAATAGAGGAAGTTGTCACCCTTTCGGAGGAGGATGGAAGTTTGGTAGGTGTACCACGTGAAGAAGAGGAAGAACTTGAGACCCCCTTACTTGATGCACAAAAGATAGAGGAAGAATTTAAGAAGGGGAGTTCTATAGATGAAGATTCGGAGGAACTCTTAGAGGAATTGGAAGACGTATGTACGAATGATCTGCATCTGGAACACTATCGATGGAAGATGGTGAACTTGCTCTTGATTTATTTTTAATAAGTTCATTGTCTACTCACCAAGACTATGGATGCCATCCGGAAGAAACTAAGGGATTCCAAGGCCACGAAAAAAATTGTTAGGTGAAGGCTATGACCTAAAAGGCCTTAGACCCTACACAACACCTGCCATGTTGATATCGAAAGAGAATGGGACTTGACACGTATGCATTGGTCACCGAGAGGCGGGTCATCTTACCATGGAGTGCACATTTCCTATGCCGATATTGAAAGATCTCTTGGGTAAAGTGAATGGAATGAAGTTTTTCGCCACGGAAGACTTGAGGAATGACCATCATCAAATGAGGAGTCGAGAAAGAGGTGAAGGAAAGTTGGATTCCAACGCCAAACATGATTTGTCCGAATGGCTTGCGATGTCATTTGGAGTATGTAGCACTCCAAGATCTCCCGTGTGTTTCATGCACATGATACTACAACAATTCACAATTTACATGGCATTATCCGAAGGCATGCTTGAAAATCCATCCACGTTAGGAGTGTCTGAATGGCTATCCTCAAACATCGATATTGGTTATGCTATTGAAATGGTTCCCAAAAGTTCATTACCTAATTACGGTGAGGATCCGGAGGAGGCTTCTGAGTTGCTTGTCCAAGAGGATCTCTGTGCACGTACAATACCTATTTTGGTGCCGAATGAGAATGAAACTTGGTGCGTGTGCATAGATGGCCGAACGGTGTACACCTTCACCATTGAAGTGCTATTCCCTAATGTCTAGAATGGATGTCTATTTGGATAACTTGAGTGGAATTAGATTGCTTCCTGAGGTGGCTTTGAGAGAGTTCCCAACTAATGAAGTTCCAAAAGGAAATTGAACGAAAAGTGGTCGTCAAGATCCGTCATGGCGTGTGCAAATTGAATGTGATGTCATTCGGTGTATATTACATCCTGAACTCTTCCGTACATCTCATACACAAGAATTGTGTTGTCTAAAAACACAAGGCATTACCCAAGGGCCTCCACATTAATCCATCTGAAGTAGGAACTAGCCAAAGTGGTTTCAAGAACATAAGTGTCATCCAAAATTATGGGTTGACTTCTTCCTGTTATCATGCCATCCGAGATTAGGGTTTCTTTGTTGTCTCTATCATGGAGGTAATATTTGAAGCAGAACGTGAGGTCGGAGGAGTTGATATTGGTACCGACCTAATTCAGAAAGAAGAGCCCATTGTTTCATATAGTAAGAAGTTGGGAGGTGCACATCCTAATCCTTTGACCTATGACTCCTTGATCCAATGGGTAAAATATTTGAAGTGTGGTCCATTAAAGTTAGTGACCAAGTTCCTAGATAGGTCGTACAAGGGAAAACTTCTTGGCAAAGATGAAGGTTCAACATGTTTTGAAGTGTCCTCGTGATTAAACGACAAGAATTTTAGGGCAAATTCTTTTGAAGAAGGGAAGAAGGGGAGTCTGATGTAAAAATCCCCGAGAGCTTAAATTTACAATTTGATCCTCAAGGTGATAAGCTCGGTGTTCCAAAGATGGTTGATTATCCGATGATAATATGCTTAATTCTTAGCTTAGGTCTTAATTCTTCTTAGGACATAGTTAATGTACCATGTAATAGGACAAAGTGACTAGGACAAAGATGACTAGGCCATGTGTCTAGGCCGTGTGAAGAGGATTAAGACGAAGGTGACAGAGGGACAAGAATGATCTAGAAGATGAGGCTTCCAAGAAGAAAATTCTTGTATTTGGCTACATGCAAGACACTAAGAATATGAGGGGGTGGTCGAAATGCTCTTCCATCTACATTTGGCCAAGGACATATGCAAGGAATCGAAGCTTCCAAACATATTCAGAGAAAATGAGAATTTGAGGAGCCAAGTTAATGCATTCTTCTACATGGCAACTACAAAGGGGTGTGAAAGAGATTGGGTTCATCATTGTCCCCAAGTAAAACTGAAACCTTTCCCATTGATGGAGTTGATACCGAGAACTTCCTTATTCCCCAAGAAAGCCGAGACCCTTCCCACTTGTCCATACTTGGACAAGAGGTTCAAGTAGTTTTTGTCTCTTAATTTGTCTTCTAGAAA
Source organism: Anisodus acutangulus (assembly GCA_029783415.1). Taxonomy (NCBI): domain Eukaryota; kingdom Viridiplantae; phylum Streptophyta; class Magnoliopsida; order Solanales; family Solanaceae; genus Anisodus; species Anisodus acutangulus. Next base: position 7,813,555 of record CM056489.1, on the reverse strand, counting down.
GGTCCATGTATTACTATAAATAGGACCCTTAGGATGTTGTAAAAGGCAGAGTGGATTAAATATAAACTTGAGTTTTACTCATAGTCTAAAGTATTCAACTTGTGTGTTGTCTACCTTAGATTGGTCCTTGTGTGGGCCTTGGTTCTTGTGTGAGTCAACTCCTTAGTGTAAGTTGAAGCTAAGACTTGTGTGACCTAGTTAAACCTAAGCTAAGGTCCCTTCGGTGTAAGTCTTGGTTAGGACTTGTGTGACCTAATCAAACCCAAGATTAAGGAACCCCTTTGGTGCAAGTGGACGTTGGAACTTGTATAATCCAACCAAATCCAAGCCTTGGGTCTATCTTAAGGTTACCGACCACCCTCACTTGGCCTGTTCACGATCTTGTACTTTGCGACCTCGGTCAAGACCTTGTGCAATTAGCCAAACTCATCTTGGTGTCGACTCTAGCATTAAAAACCTTGTGTCATTATCCTTGCTATATAGACCGTCCTATACTTAGTTTGTACTCGGGTTCGCACCTAGCATCCCATGTTCATACCTTGTTCTAACCACCATATCCTTTCTAACACCATATCCTACAAGACTTCCCAAACAAACAGACTCAAAGACACCAACCGAAACCATCCACAATCAGCCGTGTCATCCCAACAACACCAAACAACCCACTACACACCCCAACCGAGAACCTCACTATTTCAATAAACTTCCGACATCCTCCAACACTAAACTAACAAATACTACTCACCAGAACAACCCTTAACATGTCTACCATAACCCCATAAAATTCCTAAACCCGACTCTCCCTAAAACTACCCAAAACAACGACCAAAAATCACACTACAGGCAGAATCCGAGAACCCGAGAACCCCACTTTGAGACCCATTTTCGGGTTAACCCGTTTACAACCAAACTCTGAACCACTTACCCTCACTTACCCCTCCTTACTTACATCAATAAAACTTACCTTTACACACCATAATGTCCTCAAAACAGCAAGCTACTTCACCTCCAAGGGTTTTCCAAAATCAATTTTACGAGGAGAAGATTATTACCATGATAACCACATGATTTATCACGTTGATCTTATGAGATTTGCCTTGGATTTGATCTTAGGATGTCATAGTACCTTAGATAAGGTTTTGGGAGAGTTTAGGGTCTGTTCTTGAGGAAAAATAAAGTCCCAAATCGAAATACACAATTTAAACCCGAAAGAAAAATTGCACCACCCAAAAGGATGGTCCATTTTGACGGTCTGTACAAATTGTACGGTCCGTCAATCTGGACCGTCAAATCCATAACTGAAACATCAATTTCTCAGACAAAATTGATGGTTCAAATTTCCCAAATTAACGGTCTATACAAAATTGTATATCCATCAATGTTGGTTGTCGAATTGGAAATTTTTTTTGATTTCGTCGAAATATATTTTCTTCGATCCGTTTAACTTCCATATGCTCATGTACTTCCAAAAATAACTTGTAAACCTTTATTACCCTTTTGTAAGGTCGCACCTCTTCTCGGGACATTGGTATCAATTAACGACATGACAGAACGTGAAACTTACGGGGCATAACACCAAACCTGCAATTACGACCTCATATTCGGTATCATTGTTAATCAAAGTTACATATTGAACATATTTCCTAATTGTTTCCCCCGATGGGGTAACATGGATAATCCCTACCATGTGCCATTTACGTTTGTAGCCCCGTCCGTGTACATGAACCATTCTCTGGATGCAGTCTGGGATTCCCAGACCGCATCTTTTTGGGAATGTGGCATAATGCCCGAACTGTAGTCATCCACAAAGTCTTATAAGGCTTGTGACTTGATTGCAGTTTAGGGTCGATAAGTAATATCGTACCCGTATATTTCGATTGACCAATTTGCTAGCCTGTCCGGAAGTTCAGGTTTACGTAGGATGTTCCTCAGGGAGAATGGCGTCACTACACATATGGGGTGGCATTGAAATTATGGTCTTAGTTTTCAAGTTGCGAATACTAGAGCCAATGCCAATTTTTTAAGATGGGCGTAATGGATTTCGGCCTCAGACAGGGCCTTACTGGTATAGTAGACAAGTGATTGTGTACCTTTTTCCTCATGTACTATCACAACACTTACCGCGGTCTCTGAAACTGCCAAATAAATCAGCATGGGCTCCCCTAGCTCTGGTCTCGTGAGTAGCGGTGGGTTTGATAAGTACATTTTCAAGTCTCTTAGTTCTTGTTGACATTCCCGGGTCCACTCAAAGTCTTTTTTCCTTTTAGCACGCTGAAGAATTTTTAGCATCGTTCGAACAATCTTCATATAAATCTCCCTAGTGAGGTTATTCTCCCAGTCAGCCGTTGTACATCTCTGGCATTGTCAAGTACATTCGGTATTTATTTGATTGCCCGGATATGATCTGGATTGTCCTCGATGCCTCTGTTTGATACGATAAACCCTAAGAATTTTCCTGAGCCTACTCCGAAATTGCAGTTCTCTGAGTTTAGCTTCTGATTGTATTTGTGGAGAACCTCTAATGTTTCCTGCAAATGTCTTATATTTTCCTCTATTTCCAAGGACATAACAATTATGTCCTGACCTAACTGATGTTGGAACATCCATTTGGTCAACTGGTGGAAGGTGGTCCCTACGTTCTTCAAGCCAAAGGGCATGACATTATATCAGTAGGTTCCATGCTCTATAATGAACGAAGTCTTTTCCTGGACCGCTGGGTCCAACCGTATTTTTTCGAACCTTGAGAACACATCCAGAAAGCTGAGTAATTTGTGCCTGCCCACCGCATCAGCAACTTTATGTAAGCGGGGCATGAGGTACGAGTCCCTCAGACATGCCTTATTCAGGTCTTTCAAATCTAAACACATTTGGAAAGTATCAAATTTTTTAGGAAGTACCACCATATTATCCAGCCAATCAAGACACTTCACTTCTCAAACCGCTCCCAATTTGATGAGTCGAACTATTTCCTCTTTGATGAATTGGCTATGTTCAGCCAACACCGGATGTCATTTTTGCTTAATGGGCTGACAATCCAGATTCATGCTTAGCTTATAGATGGCTAACTTTGGGGGAACACTTGTAATGTCCAAGCCCGACCAAATGAAGCTTTTCATGTTATCTGTTAGAAATTTAAGTAATTTTCTGTGGAACTCGGGATCCAGGCCCGAGTCTAGGTATACCGGGATGATAAGCGGTCAACTCAAGGTCTTCTGTTATGGTTCTTCATGCGTTCATTTCTTCTGGCACGACAAATTCCTAGGGTATCCATTCTAGCAATTTCTCTGGAGATAGGTTTTTTGTCTGCTCTTCTTTGCGTTCGACCATTGGTTTGATACCGAGGTCAGACATCTGTAATTACTAACTGTCATTTCCGTCCTATTCGTATTTCGTGGTCACCCGGGTCACATTCCCCTGATCAAGTTCTGAGTCTCCCCATATTTTAGCGATCTCCCATGACGTTAGGAACTTCATGACTTGATGAAAAGTAGAAGGGACCGTCTTCATGGCATGCAACCAAGGTCTTCCGATTACCAAATTATAAGGTATTTCTCTATCGAGGATGTCAAATAAGGCCTTCAAAGAGACCCCTTCCATACGAGTGGTCAGCTCGATTTGTCCCTCAGTTATTTAGCTGGACAGGTTGAATTCAGTCAAGATTTTGATTACCAGGATCACCCATTCTGTTAATTGCAACTCCTTGAGAACGTAGAGTTGCACTACATTTACAGTGCTACCTAGATCAACAAGCACACGCTTAACATTAAAATTAAAGATTTTGATAGATATTAACAGTGCATCAGTGTACGGGTCATCGATACTTCTCCTTTCCGTTTCACTGAACGTGATGGGATATGATCCTTTCCTCTTTGTTTTGGATAGGGAAGGTCCCCATCTTATTTCCCTTGATATACCATTCCGATTATTTCCCTTTTGGTGATCATGTTGATCGTGCCTGCTTGCGTTAGATGTTCTCGTGAAGTCCCAGTTTCTTTTTTTAGGCATATTTGGACCCGCTGCTGAAGAACTCTTTTAGGTGTCCTCTTCTCAATAGGTGTTCCATCTCATAGCGCAAATGTTTGTAGTCTTCGGTTGAGTGACTCGAGATTCCATGAAACTCACCAAAATTCCACATCCCGCTTTTTGGATTGCATTGCTACTGGAAATCTCGCTTCCTTCGTATTTTTCATTTCCATGACCAATTCTCCAACCTCTAAATTAAAATGTAAGACATCATGCTCGGTAGACCCGACTCATTTGTCGACTTCCTTTGTGATGTCTCCTTGTCTTTCCTGGGCTGACTTTGGTCATACCGCGACCTGTTAGTCATTCCCTTATTTCTTAGAGGCAGGCGAGCTGGGTACGGCTCATACCAACCCCTTGGGTCTCTCTATATAACTGGGGGAGCGTTTCTGGGCTTATCTTGCGGCCCACTCCTAACTTATATCTGGGTATCAAGTCTGAGGTCAACTTCTATCCTCATTTTGGTCGTGTACCTGTTGTTTACTTCATTCCAAGATTTGGCTGGAAATTTTCTCAAACTTTCCTTCATTGTTTTTGAAGCATCTGAGCTATACGCGTTCAAAACATCTATGAATGTCGCGGCTTCCCAGTCTTCAAGTATAACGGGCAACATCATCCTTTCCCGTTGGAATCATTCCACATAGCTGCGGAACAACTCATCCTTCCTTTTATTTATGGTGAAGATGTCTTCTTTGTGTGTTTCGACCCTTTGAGCCTCTGCGTGTGCCTTCACGAATGTATTTGCAAGAGCATCAAAAGAATCAATAGAGTTTTGAAGTAATAGTATACCAAGAAAGCGCTCCCTTTGTGAGTGTCTGACTGAATTTCTTCAGTATGACCAATTTGATTTCATGATGCTTTAGGTCATGCCCGGTGATAGCTTCTTTAAAGGTTACAATATGCTCCTCCGGGTATATGGTTCCATCATATTTGGGTATGCTTGGCTTTTTAAAACTTCTTAGGGATGGGCTCGGGAGCCGCATTCAATTTGTAAGGTATTTTCTGTACTTTCTGGCTCCTGCTCCCTTTAAGATATGAGGGGACCCTAGTATCTGGATCAGTCGCTCATGGAACTCATTTTTAGCACGACAATCCTTGCCAAGTCCGCATTTGGTATGGCTGGTTCTGCCTCTGCCTTCCCCACATCTACTATGGAAGTCTCAGGCAATTCGACAACCTCTGAGTTATTTGATGAGCGACTACCCAGTGCTGCCTCGGATAGGGAGTTTATGAACTTTTCCATGCTCTCCATAATTGCGCTATTCGATACCAAGACTGCGGCCAAAGCCACTTCCGAAGGAGATCCTTCTTTTTGAACATCCTTTTTTTATTTTGTTTTTATTTTTTTTAACATCACATCCACTTTAGAGTGAATGCGTCTTTTCCTTTTCTTGGAGTAACGCCCTTTGGGCCGTATCTCCATGCTTTCTGCCGAATGATTCTGTTCGTTTTCCTTGGGGACCTCCACCGGGGGCGTTACTGCCTCTTCCCTTTCTTCTCGTGCATCTAACTCTGGGTGATTCTTCCTGTTAGAGCTCCGTAGATCTATTGGTCGTGACCCCTATGGGTCGCTTTTTTTAGTGGAATGCTGCTCTCCGATGTGTTGTTAGTTTGTTCAGACATGATCAGGAGTTAAGTAATGGAATAGTTTTGAATAGGCGTAAGTTTGAGAGTCTCGGGTGACGAATCAGGACAATACCACAGTTGTTTATCCTCATAGACGGTGCCAAACTGTTTTCAATGAAAGTGATTCTAACCAGAAAATCAATTGGAGATTTATTTTATAGGGTTTGAAGACAAGTGAGTTGTATATGATCCGGAAAACTCTTTAACGCATCCGGTTTAAATGATAAAAAATGAGTATGACTGATAGGTAATACAAGAAAATAAGCAAGCTTTGATTCAAGTAAGTAAGTAAGTAAATGATGGATCTTCGAGTATATTGTTTTGAGAGAAAAAATAATACTAGGGTTACAAAGTGAACAAGATGCCCTTTCTTCCTTCCTAAGCTATCCATATATAAGCCAAGGTGAGACTTTTCTACCCCTGCAATAAGGATGACGTGATCCATATGTCATCTCTAACGTTCATGTGCGCAGATGCGCTCTAATCGAGACTGCCTGATGTGACACGGGTTGGTGGAAATGGGGAACAATTGTAGGGCTTCCCCGGGTATTTTGGGCCTCCGGGTATGTTCATTCCCCCGGGTGCACTTCATACTCAATACTCCCTCCGTGGCCTACTTTCCTTATTAGTTTGTCCCAAAAAGATTGGATCATTTCTATATTTAGAAACAATTTAACTTTATGAGATCATTTACAACCACACAAATATCTAAGATGTATTTTGGATCATACATTTCAAAAGTCTTCCTTCATTTCTTAAACTTTGTGTTAAGTCAAACAAAGCCAACCTTTTTCGGAAGGAAGAAGTACAATGTTTATGGACCGACACGAAAGTTATTGGATGTCAATCAAAATTAGGATAATTTGGATCAGAACTTCCTCTATATTAGCTTTAGTGTGAAACGTTCCGGTATAAATTCTCTATGCTCGTGTAAGCAAACGGGCCAGTGCCAGTAGACCCGTAAATCCAAAAGAATCTAGCCATATGCTTGGTCTAATATTAGTTGTGAAACTGCCTTGGATGCCCACCCAAAAGCAAATATGAAAAACACTTATCCTTATGCTCTCGTGAAAAAGCTATGAAGTGTGAAAACTAAAAAAAATCTTATAGTAAATATAAGCCAACATACAAGCATGACAACGTGAAAGAAAAAACATGATTAAGAAAGGTTACCATCACAAGAAATGCAATTGACTATAGATAAGAAAGACTAACTTAACCTATTCTAAATACATGCTTTATTTTTTTTTAGGAATGAAAGATACTAATCATTCTTATCAAAAAGTGTT
>CM056489.1:6268731-6389786 GCA_029783415.1 Anisodus acutangulus | reverse complement strand
CCTTTTTCACTTCAACTGGTTTTTGTGCCAATTGTGTTTTTCCGATAAGGTTTTTAATGAAGCAACATCACGCTATAAGCATGTTCATGATCCTACTATCGAAAAGAATTATCCAGTATCCAAGTATTCATAGCATGAAGTCTCAGATACTGGGGGGCCATACACACCCGGAATGGAGTGAAGATTTTGAAATTTTAACTGTTCTAAGGAGTACCAACACTAGGACTGCTCGGATATTCAAACTGTATGTAATCAGACTGACCACACTAGATGAAAGTCGAATTATTTTTGAAACTGTCTTCACATTTGTAAGTCAAATGAATCAATAAATTTTTCTTTTATGATAAATAAATCTTTGTCATCACGAGCATAAAACGTATGTTGTTATATTAAATATATTGAAAATTATGTGCCATAATTAACATGAGACGTCCTTTTCTACAACACCATTAAAAATAAGGGCCTCTATTATTAAAACCTTAATAAAAAAGTTAAGGCTACGGATACCAGAAATACCAGAATTTTAAGTTGTTCGGAGAAGAGTTAAGTCCGGAATTAACTTTGAAGGCCATAAGATGCCCCGATTAAAGATTAAAAGAAAAATACATCTTTGGAATTTAATTAAGGTTATGGGAAAGTTTGTAAACTTCAAGTCCTAACCTGTTTTGATAAAGAGAACCTCAAAGCTAGGTTCCGGGTCATAAAGCAAAGTAATGAAGTTTGAACTAATGCTTGCTTATAATAATAAATAAAAAGTGAAAAACTTGGAACAGAATTGAAAAAGGGAAATCCATTCATACTTTTTCTAACTGAAACCAGTCTGGATACAAAAGGTACTAATCGGGCCCAAAATTGACCCGATCACAAAACAAAATACTGAAATAAAAATCCATGCAAAAGGTTATGGCATGTCCGCTCTATGGTTCGTCGGGGGTGTTCCTTGTGGTATTCTTGGTGTTACCAACAAATTCTGAGAAGTAGGGGCTAAATGAGGTTGGTCTAAGGCTGATGCACTGGGTACATTGTCAGAGATAAAAGGCAAATACCTTGGGGAGTGAGGAACTTCAATATCTGGGAGGACTCCGTCATCTTCGGCCCCCTCGAATGAAGCAATGTCTTCTTTCATGGGTAGGGACCATCGCGGCTGTCAGCAAAGGCCATCTCTAACTATTGAGCCTTAATAATCTTCCCATCAATATTTATAAGTCCGATATTCACTGCCTCTAAAGCTTTACGGTGCATCATATAGCCGTTCTTGATCATGGACAGAGTATACTTGTCAATGGTGGCCTGAAATTCTTCCTCCGTAGCTCGAATGACTTGAGTAAGCTCGGTGTCGGTAGCATGAAGGAGTTCGTTGGCTCAAGTCAACTTAAAAATCTATTCGCATTGTCTCTCATTCTGAGCAGTTAAAGCAGAAAGACGAGACCTCAAGGACTCAACCTCTTTTTTCAGAGCTTCTTCTCTATTTCTTGAATTTAGAGACGTTCGGAGAAGGTGCCCATATCAGCCTCAAGGCCAGAGATGAGCATTGCCAGATCTGACATAGTGTCCGATGCCTCATTCCACTTTTTCTGCTAATTCTCGGCCCAGTCCTCATGTAAAGTAGGTTGATGTCTATATGCCTCTTTATCTTCCTCTTTATGCTTAAGTTTGTTGTGCAGCTCATCAACTCACCGTCAGCCGATGAACGACATTGTCCCTTTCAGTCTGCAGGTCGGCTTTTCCTTCAATCATACGTTGGAGTCCCTCATAGCAGAGGAACTTGTCCTGGAAAATGGGCATAATTATCAGAAGAGGTTATGTGGAGATAAATAAAGCATGAATAGATAAAAAAAGAGTGGTACCTTGGCTGCATCATGTATTCCCTCATTGAAATAAATAAATATGTCGAAAAGTTTTTTCAATATACCCGGCGAGCCTTCCTCATGTCCTTGTCTGAAGCCACGTGCTTTATATAGTTAGCCACTCCAACGGGCTTAGAACAAAGGTGGCAATCAGTAGGGGAGTGGGAAGGTTACGATTTGGAATTTTGCGGGTTATGCTACCGGGGCCAGGTACTCATCTACCAATTCATCCCTACGCGAAGAAGAAACTCGATCTGGAGAAGATAGAATTTCATTGTCTTCTTCTTAAATCATGGTTGGTATGACCAGAGATCTGGGATCTTCAGCAACCGGTGGTAGAGAGGCGGTGGTTGGCACATGCAGGGGTTGACGAACAACCATGCTTATTTGGGTAAAAGAGGTGGTGGTGTAACTGGCACCATGGTTGGAAACTTCTATTACTGCAAAAAGTAGAGGGGATTCATTCCTCCTTTTTTTCAAAGGTTGTTCTTCCTCGGGACCTTCATCATCCAGGTCTACCACAGGGAAAGAACCAACCGTTAAATCGGCGCTTCCAGGAACGTTGGGAGGAGTACAACTGGAGTGATCGAGCATTCTCTTCTTCAAACATTTTTGTCCCTTCCGGAGGCTAGTAGAGGATTCACCTCGTAGCCTTTTTCATTCACGGGCCTCTTGAATCATGAGAGCAGCCACTTTCGGATCTGAAATTTCCTCTTTAGGAGGGGTTGTGTCCGTTGATTTGGAAAGACCTAACCAAGAGAAAAACAAATTCATTGAAAGGACAAAATACAAGTATAATAGTTCAAAATAAGCATTACAGTGTATACTATGGTTATGGGGTACCCAGTTCTTATTCAAGGCAAAAAATTTCCACATTCGGAGTTCTGGGGTAGACACGTTGAGGATCTTCTGAACCCAGGTTCCAAGGCCATCTATGTTCGCATGCTCTTATATGGTGGCTGAAGGAAATAATTTATCCCAGTGAGAAGTAAAAGCAGACTGCTTAGGGAAAAGACATCGAAAAAGCAAACTTACGGTAGTGGTTCCATCGCACTGGGATGAGGCGGATATTAAGGGGAAGGAGATCAGCAGTATGAACGATGACATATTCTTCCGTCCAACTCCAGTCACAGTCGTCATCGAGACTAGCAAGAATGGTCTTGCTTCCTCGGCGGTGCAAATTGATAACTCCGTCACTGAAATTGCATATAGAGTAAAGACGGATCAGGTGGTCCAAAGTGAAGTCGACTTTGGCTTCCTGAACGAAATGTCAGAGGCACACGACTACTCTCCAGATCTGAGGGCCCACTTGAGTTATGCATACTTTGTATCGGCAGTAGAATTCTAGAATGACATCATCAATTTTGTCCTAGAGTTTTATGAAAAAGGGGTAAGTATAAACATAAGAACACCTTTTTTATAAGAGGTGATCCTTTCCTCACTAGTGGAAATTAGGACTTCAATCATTTCCCAGCCGCAATCGGTCTTCACCGTTGGTAGAATATTAGTGGGATCCGAGTTTTGTAATCACCTGCGGGAGTATCCATAGCACCAGGTAGGACCTTAGAAGTTGTATTTTCTCGAAGATCATGAGTGAAACACCATGTCTTCGGTAAAAGAGAAGAAACTGGATGGTTTTGGTTGGAAGAGTTCCCTTCTTGAGAGCTAGGGTTTATCATGTGAGAAGAAGTGTTGATGCATTTAGTCATGTTAGTGATAAACAAGGCGATATCAAATCAGAGAGTTGAAGATGCTTTTGTGAAAATAAGAGATAAAAGGCTAAATCCTCAAGTTGGTAGAATATATATAAGTGAAGAAGTGGTGACGTCATTTGAAAAGAGGATGTGTCAAATGCCAATCGGTGGCATTACGTGCTTGTCAGAGCACGTGTGATTGGAAGGTACGCCTTATCATTACTATGTAGTCTACCGTAAATAGAGGGAAGTCGGAGGGTTGCTATCGTTTCATCAAGGTGACGATTGGACCATCCAAGATATGTGGACAGAATTCTTCCAAGTTTCCCGCCAAAGTACAGAGTGGCGATTGGTTGTTAATTCAAATCCACTTCCCGGTAGCACAAGAGTCACGATCGGAAAGTGTAGGGACTATCTGTATATGATAAAATTTATGTAAGACAGTTGTACGAATTATGGTGTGACACGTGGAGCATGATGTTGGATCAGATCCACATCAGATTATAGTGCTACTGGTTTGGTATAAATAGTATCAAGAGCGATACAATCAAGGCCGATACCGATAATAAATAAGGCTAAGAGCCATTTGCATCGTAGCAATAAAAAAAATGAGGACATTAACTGAAGACCAGCCACACGTAGGGCCCAAACCGAGCGAGAAGCCAATATACAGGGTCGAATCAAATAGTTTTTGTTCAAATCTTATATTAAAAAGTTCATTAAATATGTAAAAAAAAAAAACAGAACTCAGTTATTAAACGTTTAATATCGAGATTCTAAATGGAAAAAGGGTCAAATTTGCCTCTGAATTATGTGAAATGGAAAATCTTTATTCTCCGTTACTAATTGGAGTCAAATATATCCTCCTCGTTACTAGTTGAGGTCAAATTTGCCCTTGAACTATGCGAAATGAAATAAAAATGTGCTTATTTTTAAACGGTGAAAGCTTAGTACTCAATGTTACATGTCACGCAATTAAGAATTTTTTTTAATAAAGGATAAATTGAACCTTTCACATAGTTCAGGGCAAATTTGATCCCAACTAGTAACGACAAGACATATTTGACCCTTCCGCATAATTTTGATTTTTAAAATTTTTTCATTCCTTCTTCTCTCTTCAAGCCACTACCTCTATCGCCAATCATAAAATTTAAATTTTAATTGAGCAGTTTCATGCAATTTCTTAAATGTAAAATAGCTTCTACTGTGGAGTTAACTCTAAAATGTTTTGAATTCTTAAGAATGCAAAAAAGAAAAAAAGAAAAAAAAGAGAATCCCCTTGAAATTTTGTATACAAGTTTTCTCTATTACATCTAAGATTAAGAAAAAATACACAAGAGGGAAGAGAAAAAGGAGAGTGAAATTATGGGGAAGATACACATTTAGAAACAACAGTATAAATTGTCAATGACAAACACTAACAACAACATCAAAGTGGCGCAGCGGAAGCGTGGTGGGCCCATAACCCACAGGTCCCAGGATCGAAACCTGGCTTTGATATTTGAAATTGTTTTTAGCTTTCGACTTTCCTCTTTTCTTGATTTCAAAATAATACCAACAAAACAAAAAAAAAACACAACACCTCTTTCCCAAAATCCCACCTCCCCCCCCCCCCTCTCCCCGAAACTTGGTCAAACCTCAAATTAGTACAAAACTGGCAAAAAAAAATAATCAAGAAACCCCAAACAAAATCAAGAAAACACAAAAAAAATAAAATTGACCCACTAATACTATTTTAGTGAGTAAACAGAGGTAACACTAAAACCCCATTGCTTCCTCCCAATTTATGTATTTTAATTTGATACGAAATTTAAGAAATAATTTTTTTTAAATTTTATAATCTTAAATTAAAAATATATAGAATCTGCAATCTTAAATTAAAAAAATTACTAAATATGGAAATAATACTGTTTTTGACAGATTAAATTAGAACGGAAGGAGTATTATTTTCTGACTCAATGTGTGGAACAAGAAAGAAAGACACCACCATTAATTTGCACCTTTTCATTGAGGGGAAAATTGGTTTACTCGTTTGTGTATATATGTATATGATTTAATTATTCAACATGGCTGAAGATTCATGTAGTGATTATCCTCTCTTTGGTGGTGCTATTTCCACTAGTCTCCCTTGCCGTTTCCAGGTTTCTTCCTTTTCTTACCAATTTTCTTTAATTTTTTTTTAACTTCCGGGGAAAATGCAGCCTCTACCATAGCCTCTGACACAACCACTAGCCAAAGGGTGAGCACTATGTGGTGAACACTCTATGGTGAGCACTGGGTAAACACGCTCCTGTACAATCGCTAAGCGCACTAGGTAAACATGTGCTACGAGCTATATTGAGAAGGCATTGTGGAGTTCGATCCCAGGCCTTGTGTGGAATATTGAAAGTATGCATGTTCTAGAGATAATCATTATTAGGGACAAATGTACTTGGACACATTCGTATTATTAATAAGATTAATATATTTATGGCATTGCAATTTGAATTATTATTTGCTTGTTTGTAATTATTCATTAATGTGCATCCCTTGAGCTTACGTTGTCATTAATAGAGTGAGATATTAATGATAGATCGTAACTCTCAAAATAGCCTAGACTAATGATCATCGAGAATGGGATATCGATGGTATGTTATAAGTTGACATATGGTCTGCATCACATTCTTAGAGAATGTAGCATGTCTCACCTGCTACTAGCAATGGTTACTAGTGATGGACACATGGATACTTTTGGAAAGTATTGGTATACCCTGCTGATAAACTATTTGTTATACATGTCTAAAGTGTTATCAGTGTGTGGGAGATAAATGTCCTTTGACTTGAGGTCAATACACACCTTGTTTACAGAGTAATGTACTTTGACCCTGTCCTAAGCTTAAACTCCTTATAGGATAAGATACGACTTGTGTTGGGTACATTATGATGTAAACTAAGGTGGTAGTTGAGCCAAGAATAGAATTCATTCCTCGATTGGATATTCGAGAGAGCACTCAACTTCTCAGTGATATTAGGTCGACCAAGTCATTGGCCAATGCAAGAGACATATTTAGAATATGGTCTAGTTGTCGACTAATATAGATAAGATAAAGTGATCAAGCCATTTGGATAGAGACGTGGCAAATCCTAAGCTTGATCGAGTGTGTCGCAAATGAAAGAAATTTATTATTTCACATAAAGGTTATGTTTGATGGATTCATGTAAACGTACTTCATATATTGAGTTCGTCGTACGGCGCAGTCTAGGAGTTTCGTATGGACCTTAATTGGATTAGTGTCGATTTATGAAGGTCTATAGGGTCACACTATGTCGATTGTCTCTTCGATCTAAGGGTGTATTAAGAAAGTATTAAATATTCAATTTGGAATCGAGATATTTAAATTGATAATAACTATGTGATAATTTCTATTAGATGGAAATTATTTAATTAAGTCAAAATTGGATTTTGGATTTAATGTGCTGAATATATATATTAAACGAAAAATGAGAAATGTTATTTACGTAAGGCGTCGTGGCGCCTGTTAGGCTGAACCGCGACGCCGACCCAGCAGTGGGCCCAGTCAGACTGGCCCGCTGCACCTCGGTTTTGGGCCAGGCTTATAGCCCAACCCTAATTCATTTCTGACCTAATTGTAACTATAAATACAACACCCTCGTTATTATTAAACACACTCATTCTAATATACAATTCTAGACTTAGAGTCTAGGACAAAACTCTCTCAAACCTCTGCCAAGATTTTCTAGCTTTCTTGACAGAGGAATACACCGTAGCAAGGCGCTTGCAATCGAAGGGAGAATCGTGTGTTAACCCTAAAGTAAAGACTCCAGATTTTATAACATGTAAGTTCTTGTTCAAGTTTTCTTTACATGTTTTGATTGTCATATAACCATACCAGAATGAATTGTTGGGGTAAGTAAACAAAATTTTAAACTTCCGTTGTGCTTTACTTATCTGTTTTGAACCCAACAAAACCCTACAGTGGTATCAGAGCTCAGGCTGGTTCAATGATTATATAACAATTGAAAGAAATAATAATATGGGTTAAACATAAAATTAGATTAAAACAAAACTTCTTGAAATCCAACACATCTTGACCGAACAGTTAACCTTTTTGATATCAACCTAAATTATCACTTACGCTAAATCGACAAAGTCATTCCGTTCTAACTCGGACTAAGCCAAGTGCAGATAACCGGTTCATTGCGAACATGGAGCACGGCGAAGAACGGGTAGGAATGGATGATGGTCAATATGTGCTTTATTGATAATGGTGGGTGATGATAAATGATCTGTGATCTGATCACTAAATTGGATTTAGGGTTTGGATAATTTTTAGAAAATCAACACGGAAACGTTCTGTCATGACGTAGGCGCCGCGACGCCTTCTAGAGTTTCGAGGCAACGCCGAGACTCCATTGTGGAGCGCCGCGACGCTAGTCACGGTGACAGGCAGGGGCCACGGCTCCTATCCAAAATCCGCGATTAAAAGCATCATTTTAAAATTCTGGACTTACTGGACAGTAGGCGCTGCGGCCCCATGGTGCAGCGCTGCGGCCGTAATGAACTACAGAAGCCGAAAGGTTTCTGCCTTACCAGCACCGCGACTCTATAGGGGAGCGCTGCGGCTCCATGGTAGAGCTTCACGACGCTAATGCATTGCAGACGTAGAATTTCGGCTTCTGCCCCTAATACATTACAGAAGCTGAAAGGCTTAGCGCCGCGACGCTAATGCATTTTCGAATCAGAATTTTGGCCTCTGCCTCACTAGCATTGCGACTTTAATGATTAGTGTCGCGGCCCTTCCTATCCAAATTTTTTTTGTTTAAGTTCTAAATGTTTAACCCACGATTATTATTATGCAGTACATTATATGATAAGTGTATTGTTATGTGCTAAATGTTAAATGTTTGTCATTTAAATTACTAGAATAGCGTCCGTAAATAATTTTCTGGATAAGTGGCGCCCAATATTTGTTTAAACCGCTTAATAGCTTGGGAATGTGGTACCCAATATGCGCTTAGTTTTGCATGATAGTTAAGATGCTTTATTTGATAAAGCATGCTAGAGTTGATCTTGGCTAAAATCCTGAATTAAAATATTTCCCAAAAAATAATACAAGTCTCATTTAAAATGAACGCGTCGTCCGTCACAATTGATTGTAGTGCAATCGATTGTTTGTAATTGGTTTAGAGACCTATCAGGTTGTGCTATTGAAGTTATCAGCTACAACAAACGCGGAGATAACATGAACCTGGATCTTGGCCCATTATGATCGTATTTGATATGAGTCTGTATTCTTCCATAGGGTCGAAGAGTATGTTAAAATAGTGGGAGATAATTAAACTAAAGGTCATGTTAATTAGTTAACGAATGTGTTCAATAGAATTTATATTAGAGTTTAATTTCAAGTTTATCTATTTTTTCAGATTATATAATCTATTATATAAAATGTCGAATCTATCACTGAAAATGTTGGTCGAGACAAACAAGTTTACTAGAGCTAATTACCCTGAATGGTTGAGAAATCTGCGATTGGTGTTAAGACAAGAAAGAATTGAGTATGTGTTAGACACAGTGTTCCCCCACAGTCCCTGCTGAAAACTCTGCTGAGTATGCCCTGTTTGACAATGTGGCTTATCAGAAACATCTAGACGATGCTACCTCGGCACAGTGTGTAATGTTGTCTTCCATGAATGCGGAGTTACAGAGGCAGCATGAAAACATGGGCCCCAACGAAATGCTAGAACACTTGAAGAGTCTCTATGACTCACAATCTCAAACAATGAAGTATGAACTGTTGATAGACATTTTTAAATGTAAGCTGAACGAAAGGGGTCAAGTGTCAGCGCATGTTCTGAAGATGATTGGGTTGATAGAAAGGTTGGCTTCGATTGGAATGAAACTGCTTATAAATGTCTTTGTCAACCTGACCTTGAATTCGCTCCCCGGTTCATTTCAGAATTTCATTGTGAACTTCAATATGAGTGGAACCAAGGCGAGTCTTCCAGAGCTTCACAACATGTTGAAGACCTTTGAATCATCTACTTCTAAAGGTAAAATTGTGCTCATGGTAGACTCATCTAGCAAGTTCAAACCCAAGGGTAAGAACATGCAGAAGAAGAAGGGTAAGTCAGTTGCTGCACCCACAGTTTTGAAACCTAGAGGAGGTGTCCAGAAGAAGGCAAAGGTAGCTATGGATGTGTGCCTCAACTACAAGAAGAAGGGGCACTGGAAGAAAGACTGCACAGCTCCAGGAGGAGGCAAGGCACTAGGTGCTTCTAGCTCCACTGGACAAGATTTGTTTGTCATTGAAATAAACATGTCTATAAGTAACTCTCATTGATGGGTATTAGATACCGCTTGTGGCTCACACATTTGTAATAATGTGCAGGGTCTGATTGACAGCAAAAAGGTTGGACCTTGGGAGGTAGACCTGCGCGTTGGAAATGGAGCATAAGTGGATGTTGAACACGTGAGAACTTATAGACTAGATTTACCTTCAGGCCTTTGTTTAAAACTAAATAATTATTATTTTGTTCCCTCATTGACGAGGAATATTATTTCTATCCCAGTGTTAGACATTGAGGGTTTTCCTCATTTATTACCAATGGCAGTTATGTACTGTCTTTTAATTGTTTTGTTTGTGAAAATGCATCGCTTGTGGATGGTTTGTATGTTCTAAACTGTAGTCGTGAAATTTTCAATGTGCAAAATAAATGAGCTAAGATAAGTAATCCAAGAAACCCTACCTACTTATGGCACTGTAGACTTGGTCACATCAATGAATCAATGATAGCAAGATTAAGAAAGTTAAACTACCTAGAACCATTTGACTTGGAGTCATATGGTAACTGTGAATCTGGCTTGAGAGGAAAGATGACCATCAAGCCACTTTCTGGGAAAGATGTGCGAGCCAAAGAGGTGCTTGAGTTGGTCTATACTGATGTATGTGGGTCATTTTCAACTCAAGCTAAGAGAGGCTTCCCTTACTTCATCACTTTTACAGACGATTTCACAAAGTTTTTGCGCATGTGTATCTTATGAAACACAAGTCCGAAGCCTTTGAGAAATTCAAGGAGTACAAGTCAGAAGTAGAGAAACAACCTGAAACAAGTATCAAGACCCTTCGATCAGATCGAGAAGGTGAATACTTAAGTAAAGAATTTCTGGATTACTTGAAGCTTCATGAAGTCCAATCACAATGGACACCTCCTGGAACGCCACAAATGAATGGTGTTGCTGAAAGGAGAAATCGAACCCTATTAGATATGGTTAGATCCATGATGGGTTTCTCATCTCTACCAACATACCTTTGGGGTTATGCATTGCAAAACTCAATTTATATTCTGAACAGGGTTCCTTCAAAGCCAATAGAGAAAATTCCATATGAGATATGGAGTGGCAATAAGCCAGCACTTAAACACATGCGACCCTGGGGTGCCCTGCATATGTAAAGAAGACGCTTACTGACAAGTTGGAATCTAAAAGTGAGAAATATTATTTTGTGGGGTACCCAAAGGAAACTAAGGGATACTATTTCTATCTTCCTGGAGAACATAAGGTCATTGTTTCCAGAAATGCAACTTTCCTTGAAGAAGATATGTCTACAAGGAACAGAGCTGCAATAAGATAGAACTTGAAGAAATTCAAGAACCACAAGATAACACAGAAGTCGAATCCTTGTCGAATGACCTAGACAAGGATTCAATGGGAGTATCTGGTGGAAAATGGGTACTTAGAGTACGCTATTCCGCCAGTGGGAGTGCTGTGAGAGATAATGCAAAAAATGCAAGGCTCTTATACACAACCAATGGAAGATGATACAATGGTTGTACATCATTCCATTCAGGAAATACATGAAAATGACATTCATGAAAGCTCTCAAGGTGGTGGATTATCCAGCACACAAAGACCTTCTCACAATTAGAATACAACAAACACTGAAACGCAGAATAATCAACTCCATAGGACCACTAGGACTCATCGTCCGCCTGAAAGACTTAATCTCCTTGTTGAAACACACAATAAGATAGATATTCCTGATGAAAATGAACCTACAACCTACAACGAAGCTATGTTAGACATTGATTCGCAGATATGGCAAGAAGCCATGAAATCTGAGATGGACTCGATGTACACCAATCAAGTTTGGAACTTATTTGTTTTGCTAACAGGGGTTAGATCCATAGGATGCAAATGAGTCTTCAAGAAGAAGATTGATGCATATGGCAAGGTACAGACTTATAAGGCAAGATTGGTGGCTAAAGGTTATAATCAACGACCTGTGGTCGATTATGATGAAATCTTTTCACCTGTTGCAAAAATTAAGTCCATTCGGATTTTGCTTGCAATAGCCGCATACTATGATTATGACATTTGGCAAATGGATGTTAAAACTGCTTTCCTCAATGGTAACTTAATTGAGGAGGTGCATATGATACAACCTGAGGGTTTTACATCCAAGACTAAGCCTAAAGCAGTATGCAAGCTACATAAGTTCATTTATGGACTAAAGCAAGCCTCAAAGAGTTGGAATATTTGTTTTGACAAAGCAGTCAAATCGTTTGACTTTGTTAGAAGCAAAAAAGATTCATGCGTTTATAGTAAGCGCAAGGAAGAGAGTATTGTCTTCATTGTTATATATGTAGATGACATATTAATAATGGAAGATAATAAGACTCTCATGCAACCAATCAAGGAATGGTTATCCAGCACATTCATGATGAATGACTTGGGTGAAGCTTGCTACATTCTTGGAATTAGGATCTACAGAGATAGACCTAATAGATTGTTAGGGCTGTCACAGTCTTGATATGCCTTCATTTTCAATGGTGGAGCAGTTAGTTGGAAAAGTTCCAAGCAAGAAACCACTGCTGATTCGACGACTGAATTCGAGTACATTGCTAGATCGGAAGCTTGTAAAGAAGTTGTCTTGATATCTGAGTTCTTATAAGAACTAGGGGTTGTTCCAAGTGTCACTTGTTCAATAACGATTTATTGTGACAACACTGGTGCGATTGCGTAAGCTAAGGAACCAAGATCAACGAATAGAAATAAGCATGTACCAAGGAAATACCACATACTCAGGGAGATGGTGGAAACTAAAGAAATAAGATTAGACTTTATTTCTACAGATGATAATCTAGCTGACTCATTTACTAAACCATTAAGCTTAGTTAAGCATAATGGTCATTTTGAAAACATGAGTGTTAGATACATTGGAGATTAGCTTTAGGCCAAGTGGGAGATTGAAAGTATGTACGTCCTAGAGACAACCATTATTAGAGACAAATGTACTTGAACACATTCGTATTATTAATAAGATTAATATATTTATGACATTGCAATTATTGAATTATTATTTGATTGTTTGTAATTATTCATTAATATGTATCCTTTGAGCTTACGTTGTCATTAATAGAGTGAGATATTAATGATAGAGCGTAACACTCAAAATAGCCTCGACTAATGATCATCGAGAATGGGATATCGATGGTATGTTATAAGTTGACATGTGGTCTGCATCACATTCTTAGAGAATGTAGCATGTCTCACCTGCTACTAGCAATGGTTACTAGTGATGGACACATGGATATTTTTGGAAAGTATTGGTATACCCTGCTGATAAACTATTTGTTACACATATCTAAAGGGTTATCAGTGTGTGGGAGATAAATGTCATTTGACTTGAGGTCAATACGCACCTTGTTTACAGAGTAATGTACTTTGACCATGTCCTAAGCTTAAACTCCTTATAGGATAAGATATGACTTGTGTTGGTTACATTATGATGTAAACTAAGGTGGTAGTTGAGCCAAGAATAGAATTCATTCCTCGATTGGATATTTGAGAGAGCACTCAACTTCTTAGTGATATTAGGTCGACCAAATCATTGGCCAATGCAAGAGACATATTTAGAATATGGTCTAGTTGTCGACTAATATAGATAAGATAAAGTGATCAAGCCATTTGGATAGAGACGTGGCAAATCCTAAGCTTGATCGAGTGTGTCGCGAATGAAAGGAATTTATTATCTCATATAAAGGTTATGTTTGCTGGATTCATGTAAACGTACTTCATATATTGAGTTCGTCGTACGACGCAGTCTATGAGTTCCGTATGGACCTTAATTGAATTAGTGTCGATATATGAAGGCCTATAGGGTCACACTATGTCGATTGTCTCTTCGATCTAAGGGTGTATTGAAAAAGTATTAAATATTCGATTTGGAATCGAGATATTTAAATTGATAATAACTATGAGATAATTTCTATTAGATGAAAATTATTTAGCTATGTCAAAATTGGATTTTGGATTTAATGTGTTGAATATATATATTAAACGAAAAATGAGAAACGTTATTGACTTAAGGCGCCGCGGCGCCTGCTAGGCTGAGCCGCGGCGCCAACCCGACAGTGGGCCTAGTCAGACTGGCCCACTACACCTCAGTTTTGGGCCAGGCTTAGAGCCCAACCCTAATTCATTTCTGACCTAATTGTAACTATAAATACAACACCCTCATTGTTATTAAACACACTCATTCTAATATATACAATTCTAGACTTGGAGTCTAGGATAAAACTCTGTCAAGATTATACCGTAGCAAGGCGCTTGCAATCGAAGGGAGAATCGCTCACCCTATAGTAAAGACTCCAGATTTTATAACCTGTAAGTTCTTGTTCAAGTTTTCTTTACAGGTTTTGATTGTCATATAACCATACCAGAAGTAGTTGTTGGGGTAAGTAAACAAAATTTTAAACTAACGATGTGCTTTACTTATCTATTTTGAACCCAACTAAATCCTACAGAAGCCACCCACCAAACCAACTCAACCACACCCGAAGGTGCAATTGATAGATTTTGGAAGTTTAAATAGTTATTGATATAGCCGAGGGTTATAGGAAACATGCCTATTTACCCCAAACAAAGGTAGAGGTAAGTTGTACGTACATCCTACCCTCCTCAGATCACACAAGAACTACACTGGGTATGTTGTTATTGTTGTACATGGTTATTGATAATTTATATGATTTTCCAATTGGCCTTGAAGTGAAAATATTAAAAGGGTGTTCTTGAATTTCATTTGTTTTTGCAGGATGTTAGTATTGAAGTGTGTGACCATCTGATCTAAAAGCTTAAGCTGTTAGATAGAATTACACTTTTAATATTTGATTATATTCTCAACACGCCACCTCACGTGTTGGCCTGGTTTTTTTTTCATGGTCCAAGCACGTGGAAATTCTTTTTGATAATGGGTGGCGGTGAGGTTCGATCCCAGGACCTTTGGCCTGCTCTCTGATACCATATTGAAGTGTGTGACCATCTGATCTAAAAGCTTAAGTTGTTAGATAGAACACACTTTTAATATTTGATTATATTCTCAACAGTTAGTAATGTGCGTCAAGTTCCTGATCATCAGGTTTGTAAAAGTTTAATCTTGGATGAATTAGAGACACCCCATTTGCAATTTCTTTTATAAAAGTTTAATATTGGATGAAATTTCTGGATTTTCTTTATTGTATGTTTTGTTCAAATTTGTTTAAATTATACTCCCCGTGCCAAACTAAGTGTTGCGTTTCCCTTTTCGAGAGTCAGTTTGACAGTATCTTTGAAGCTAAATTGGATTAGACCAACTCATATTTTAAAATATATTCAAAAGCTACACAAAAATGTATCATAAGTTGCAATTCAAAGCATTTTAAAGGGGTCATAGTTTGAATCTCAAAAAGCGAATTTGGGATAGAGGGAGTACAAGGTTTGTTGTCTTTGTTTTATGAAAATTTAATCTTGGACTGTATACTGGATTTCTTTTGGATAGTATATTTTTCCGATTTTGTGTTCAAATTTGTTTTGTTTAAAATTTTCAAAGTGTCAGTTTTTTTTCCTTTTTGAGTGTTAATTTGACTAATTCTCGAAGCTAAATTAAATTAGATCAATTTAATATTTTAAAATTTAAATTTAAATATTCAAAAGCTACACGAAAAGTATCATAAGTTGCAGTTTTGAAAAAAAAACATTTACAAGTGTTGGTCATAGTTTGAATCTCGAAAAGGGAATTTGGGATAGAGAGAGTACAACGTTTGTTGCCTTTGTTTATAAAAGTTTAATCTTGGAAGGTATACTGGATTTCTTTTGGATAGTTTTGATTGTGGTTGATTGATATGCTTTTTCTTGAGCCGATGGTCTATCGGAAACAGCCTCTGTACCTCTCGAGGTAGGCGTTAGGTCTGCATACACTCTACTCTCCCATACACTACTTGTGGGATTACATTGGGTATGTTGTTGTTGTTGATGATTGTGGTTGAATTGCAGGAGGTGTTTGTGGACCCTGCGCGCAATGAAAGTTTGATAATTGAGCTTCTGGATCTGAAGATGGATGTAGCAGACAGTGGTAGTGCCACCTGGTTTCTTCAAGACCATGCCAATGAACAAGATGCTGAAGGAACTACAGTAAGCTCTTTCTTTTTCTGATATTTTTTTTTTGGATATCTTTAATTTTTGTTCTCTTCATTATGCTTTTGTGGGTGCTGAATAGATATGTTTATATGACTGAACTAATTGTTGGGACACGACCACATGCCAGCAATTATCATTCTTTTATTTGTTCATATGGATTGTTGTTCTTGTAACTTACTGTTACCTTTTTTTTTGGATTGCTCAGATAAGTAGAGTTAAATGGAACAAGGTGGGACGAGTTAGGTGGAACATAATTTGTATCGGTTGTTTGTATTAAAAACTAGCATATTGTGACTCTTGTCCCTTCAGATTCCAACTACTTAGTGTTTTATGTGTGAATTCTCATGCACTACTCAGTCATTGGTACTTGGTAGTCCGTGTTGAAACACTGATCCACAGAGGGCAGAGTGAAATGATTTTGGAAAAGGGTAAGTAGGGCAGAGTAAAATGAAATTTATCTTCTTTTTTTCCAATTAACTTGTCCTAGTAAAACCGCTACTTAAGAAAAAATCCACAACTTCCTAACAAAGAATGAATATCAACATTTGCCTTTTTTGTTGGGTGAGTGCTCTATGTTTCAGTCTCAACTTATATCGAAAGAATACTTTGAACCTCGGTCGGTCTTGTAGGGTTTTGTTGGGTTCAAAACATATAAGTACGCACAACGGAAGTTTAAAATTTTGTTCTACTTACCCCAACAATTTCTTCTGGTATAGTTATATGACAATCAAAACCTGTAACATAAAACTAGAACACTTAAAGGTTGTTTTATCTGGAGTCTTTACTTAGGGAGTACACGCGACTATCCCTTTGACTGCAGCACTATGCTATGGTGTATTCCTCTGTCAAGAAAGCCAAAAACTCTTGGCAGAGGTTTGAGAAAGTTTTATCCTAGACTCTAAGTCTAGAATTTATTTAAGAGAATTAGTGTGTTAATTAACAATAGGGAATGTTGTATTTATAGTTGAAATTAGGGCAAAAATCTAATTAGGGTTGTGCTCCAAGCCTGGCCCAAAACCAAGGTGCAGTGGGCGATCATTGAGGCCCATTCTTTGGAGTCGTCGCGGTCTTTGACCTAGCAGCGCTTGGCTGCTACGTAAAATTATGTTTCCCGTTTTCATTTAATATATATATTCAGCACATTAAATCCAAAATCGAATTTTGATTTAATTAAATAATTTCTATCTAAATATAAATTATCCCATAGTTATTATCATTTTAAATATCTCGATCCCAAATCGAATATTTAATACTCTCTCAATACACCCTTATATCGAAGAGACAATCGACATAGTGTAACCCTATAGACCTTCATATATCGACACTAATCCAATTAAGGTCCATACAGAACTCCTAGACTGCGCCGTACGACTAACTCAATATATGAAGTACGTTTACATGAATTATGTGAGATGATAAATTTCTTTCATTCGCGACACACTTGATCAAGCTTAGGATTTGCCATGTGTCTATCCAAATGGCTTGATCACTTTATCTCATCTATATTAGTTGACAATTAGATCATATTCTAAATATGTCTCTTGCATTGGCCAGTGACTTGGTCGACCTAATATCACTGAGAAGTTGAGTGCTCTCTCGAATATCCAATCGAGGAATGGATTATATTATTGGCTCAACTACCACCTTAATTTACATCATAATGCACCCAACACAAACCGTATTTTATCCTATAAGGAGTTTAAGCTTAGGACAGGGTCAAAGTACATTACTCTGTAAACAAGGTGCGTATTGACCTCAAGTCAAAGGACTTTCATCTCCCACACGCTGATAACACTTTAGACATGTATAACAAATAGTTTATCAACAGGGTATACCAATACTTTCCAAAAGTATCCATGTGTCCATCACTAGTAACCATTACTAGTAGCAGGTGAAACATACTACATTCTCTAAGAATGTGATGCAGACCACATGTCGACTTATAACATATCATCGATATCCCATTCTCGATGATCATTAGTCGAGGCTATTTTAGAGTTACGCTCTATCATTAATATTTTACTCTATTAATGACAACGTAAGCTCAATGGATGCACATTAATGAATAATTACAAACAATCAAATAATAATTAAATAATTACAAATGCCATAAATATTAATCTTATTAATAATACGAATGTGTTTAAGTACATTTGTCCCTAATAATGATTGTCTCTAGGACATACATACTTTCAGGTCTATATATCTCTAACATCACCTTTCTCATATGAATAAGGCATCTTTCCTAGAGCTTAAGCTAATTAGTAGTTTAAACTGAATTATCTATACAATGTTGCTAGTCAGTGGTAATAAATCAGTGGATTTCCTCCTTATATCTCTGTTTAGCTCTCTATTTTCATTTCCAGCCTTTTCAAAACAATTTTATGATTTCAAGTTGTTTAATGCACTATTCCGGTATTATCTCCTTGTCTTGGGTTAACGTAATTAAGTACTCTCAGAGGAGTTTTTGTTCAAGATCCAGTACAGTAGTACCTTGCCAACTAATTGCTCTTGTATTTACAATCATTGGATGAGAAGTTTTTACATGAAATGTGAGATATTGAACTTGTGCATTTTCTCTGAAGCTCTTGCAGTTCAATAATTGATTAAGCCCAAATCATTTACATAGCAAGCATCTCAGATATTATCTTGTTGATCTTTTCAGTTTATATCTACAGATCACTGAGCAGTCAGCAGTGTTTGAGGCTCCTGGATTGTGCTATAGAAACATGCCTGCTGTCATCACCACTGCTGTTGGTCAAATGGTATGTTAGTGTTGTTTTACAAGTGTTCGGCATTTATATATGATCTCAACTTTCAATTGGTATCTTATTTCTATGGATCTTCATGTGTAAATGTCATGTTCCAGAAGAGGATTTAGTTTTTAGCCACACTCTTTCTTTTTTTTCAACTTTTAACAAGTACGTACATACATACATATGTGGTATTCGCCAATATCTTGGTCATCTGACTAAATAAGACACTTAGTACATGAACGGCTATAAACTCAAGCGTATATTTTTTCAACTTTTAACAAGTACATACATACATACTTTAGTAAACCTAAAGTATCTTTCTTCTTCATTTGCATTTGCATGAAATGATTTTCTAGAGAAACAAACATTCGTCTTAAGGAAGTTGGGACGGATGTTCTGATAACTGCATATGAGCCTCTAGTAATTAAGTAAGTTGGATGAACGATAACTCGGTTTACACCTGCTATTCTTAATGCTATAGAGTCAACTAGGCTTTGCTGTTTAACATTATCTTTGTTCACCTTTGTGATTGTTATTATTACTTTCCTATTACCTTATTCTTCTATTTTTATTATCACCTGTTGTTTTATTTGATTCAGTTATCGTATTATTTATTTTTACAACTAATAATACGACCCCAACCTTAGTTTGATTCTATATTTGTCAACGACCGTTTTACATTCTTTTCGGAGGTGTAATTTGAGTGTATCAGTATAGAAAATTGTGCCTAGGTGATTAATTTTATAATTTATATATGAGTTAAGGGGTTTATGTTTAAAAATGGATTGCTATACTTTGTTGCAACAATAACAACATATCTAGTGAAATCCCACAATGTGGGTCTGAGTAGGGTAGAGTGTACACAGAACTTACCTCTACCTTGGTAGGTAGAGCGACTGTTTTCGAAAGACCATCGGCTCAAGACAAAGCATAAGCACAAGCAAAGCAAGAGAAACGGTCAGACCCAGATAAGGAATTTAAAGTGATGATAGAGTATTCTGATAAAAGAAGCAGTAACTAACGCAGGTAAATTAGGTAAACCAAGTACACTAAAGAATACATAGCAGCAGAAATTAAATGACAGGAGACTATAAAGCAATACCGCGCCTACTAGTGTGATAGGCTAAGCAAACCTACAATAATAACACTACAACTATCAGTATGTACGCGTAAGTAGGATTGCTATACTTTGTTGGAAACAAGAAAATAGTTTGATGAACTTATTGTAGACAAAAACTAAAATTATTTTAGTGAGAATTTTCTACAGATTTAATGACCATTTGAGGAATTGACTCATATTTTGTTTAATTCTTGGTCAATGGAAAATTATATCATTTGTCACATTTTAACCCGTTTCTAACTTGGTGCAATTTTCTAGTTTTTGCTCAACACAACTAGTCAACTACTATGTTTTAAAAATTAAAGAGACGAAACAATTGAAATTTTAACATGAAATAGATGTTATATTTTACTAACACTTACCTAACCATCATATGATGTGGTGCAGTGGATGAGTTGCTCCTCCATTAATCAGAGGTCTCGGATTTGATCCTTGGGTATGAAAAAATCCTTGATAGAGAGCGCTTCCCCAGAAATCGGCAATGCACGACGCGAATTCAAATATAATCGGGCTCCAATACGGATATTGAGCACCGAGTGAGAAACAAAAAAAAAACACTTATGTAACTCCTCTTTTCAAAAGGAGAAATAACCCATATATACCTTCCAAGCATCTAGTTTGTAATCGATATAGCCCAATGTATCATCGGTGTATAGATAATGTATCCATTTTGTATAATTATATATTAACATTACATATGCTCTGTATATATAATGTATATACTTTGTATAATCATGTATAAACACACGAAACCAACTTAAATTATAATGTATAGTGTATATATAATGTATTGTTTCTGTATAGCTGCAAATTTTCCAAATTGAAATGCTAAAAAGGGGATGAATTGGACAATATCCAGAAGTAAATGAAACCTTGCAATGAAAAAACTGAAAATTAACCCAGAACAAAAAAATGGCAAAAGTGAAATGAAAAAGGGATAACGCCTTTGTAAGTATATACCATTACTTACAAAGGGGTAACGCCTTATGTAACGCCTTTGTAAGTATATACCATTACTTACAAAGGGGTAACGCCTTATGTAACGCCTTTGTAAGTATATACCATTACAAAGGCGTGAAGTTACTAAGAAAATGTTGATGAACTTCAATACATTTCTAAGAGTATGTTGAGTTTGAACTTGTGATTTTGAGCAACTCATGACATTTTTATGACTAGAAAGACGAACAATTCATGGATTCCAAAAAAATATGCTAGTTTTGGGCGTGAAGTAAAAAGAAAAGAGTGTTACATGAAATGGATTAAAGGGATTATAATATCATTTTGATGGACCATCTAGAGTCATGAAAAGAGGAGAAAGAAGTGTATAAAGTATAAACAATCATACTTGAGAGAGGAGGAATAATATAAACTTAATTCAAGTGATGTGTATAAAAATTGATATGAAATCCAGGACTGATAGAGATGCTATATTGATCAATCATGCAATGTGAATCACGAGAATAATTTTACAGATCCATACATTTGCCCACGATGAAACATTTAGCTGCACCCATATAATTAGATTGACCGAAGTAAAGATGTCATGAAAATATGGATTAGAAAAGTGTGTGATTCATATAGTATCCTCATAGAGGTTTGAAATGTCTTGAAGGTGTTGGAGTAGTATTGCTTACCAAATTATTTGATGCTACACTAAGAAGTGGTAGGTTGTCCAATGAATGGAGAAAGCGTATAATATATATATATATATATAATAACAAAAGAGATTCAAATATTTGTATTTTAGTATAACATTAAACTTATGAGCCATAGGATGAAACTTTGGGAAAGCGTGATGGAGCATAAATTTAGTGCCACTACAAAAGTATTAGTGAACCAGTTTGGATTTATGTCCGGTAGGTGGCTATATTCTTGTTTAGAATATTGAAGAAAATTAATCGTGAGCAAATTTGATCATAACATTTTATCATGAGAAAAAGAAAAGTTTACACATGATGATCATTAACCTACCGAAAGCGTATGATAGTATCAAGAAAAGTCATTTGGTAGGTGTTAAAGAAGAAAGGAATTCATAGTAAATATATGAAGTTTTACTTTCTAGCCATAGAAATGGAGATGAAGTAGGCCATAACATATGTATTCATTTCTGAATTATCAAGATTCTTGAAGCTTATTAAAAGTCCCTACAACCTAACTTTACACTATAAAAGTAAAGCATAGACGATTAAGTAATGATCACCCAAAAACAACAACATTTTGAAGCTTCCCCCTACTCTAAAAGTAATAGTTGGTTGTAGTCAAGCTCTATCTGCAAATTATGGAAACAAAAGTGAGATATAGACCTGTCCACCGGGTCGGGGACCCGCCCGGCCCGACCAGACCGGACACGAAAAATCCAGGGCGCTTATAGCTGACCCGTGAGCCACTCGACCCGAAAAAGCGGGGGCCCAATCAGGGTCAGGGTCGGGCCAGGGTCAGAAAATTTTACCCGTCTGACCCGGCCCGACCCGACCTTTGGACAAGTCTAGATATAAGTGACATATATTAATAGGAGATCCTATTTTTACAAGAAAATGAAAAAGGAAAAGGAAAGGAGGTTCTTTTGCTTACCATCCAAATGGAAGAGCCACTACCCGACTTCACATCTACACCCAATAGCCTGAAAAGCATATTTTTGGCCATGGAGCAGCAAAAGCTCTTTTAAAACCTTACTTTATTTCAGCTGGAGAAGTTGTCAGCCCTATAATTAGAAGAAGTATTTTTAGCAATCTTTCTGAAGAAACATTGAGATATTAATGTGTTTTCTTCTGCATTATTTCATCTGGTCACATAATTGCTGTTGTTTTCTGCTGCATAATTTCGGACTTCATGTAGATACAAGTGGAATGCTAGTATTACATACTTGATCATTTAGCTTATAGTTAATTCTTGGCTAATTAACAAGGCCATGTTCTGTTAAAATATTAATTTGATATAATGGGAATCGGGTCTCATCCCTTCGATTCCTCGCTGCATACTTCAATGAGAAAGGAAAAGAGCTTTGTTGCGTGCTTCTTCGGGTGTGGTTGCAAGATCTCGCTTTCAGTTCGAAAATGTATACGTAGCTTCCTTGTACAATAGCGCTCTCTCTGAGAGAGTGATCGGGAAGCATTCTCTCTGCCCCTCCGTATCTGACCCTAACCCACGCTCTAGCCCTCTTTCGTCGTCCAAGTCGCATACCTCCTAAACAGTCTATTTGTTTTTTAACACAGTTAGAAAGAATGCCGTATGCCGCTTCTGGAGCAGCATAGAACCTACTAATAGATAAACTAGAACGAAGCACTACTAATGTTTCTTTTCATTTGAGAAAATAAATCTCTTTAAACCTTTTGAAGTTGTATCATCATGCATTGCAATTTAAGAAAGTATTTCTTGCAATAAATTGCCTCGAGAAAAGATACAAGAGGTGCACATCTGAATTTGAACTAGAGTAAGTCACAACTCACAAATTCGCAACAGCTCAACCGTAGCTTTGTAAAAACAATATAGAGAAGTAATACTCCCATCCAAAAAATAATGACAAAGTAAAGTGTCTCGGTTACAAAGCATTATAGCTTGGAGCCAAAGAATAAAAGTATGTTCTTTTATTCGTTTTTCTTTACTTGGGGATCAAGAACTACCCACTATAAATATAAGTCTTCTTTCTTCCTTTGAATCATCCCACAAATTGTTAGAAACTCATCTTGAGCATTTTTTGTAATAAAGAGTTTAGAGTATACGATTAGAGTTAGTATTGGGGAAACACTTTGCATGAACCGCTTCTTTGGAGTGATTTTGTAAGGTTATTCTTTTTGGATAATTAGAGCACTTACTCTAATTTTGTACTTTCTTTTGTGGGTCGATATAGTAAATTGCTCCTCTCCGCTAGTGGATTAGGTCACATCGACACTTTAACTTTATGCCTCCTTTATTTGCTTAACTTACAGTTATTATCAGCTTGCATTGTCTTTGTTAGAATCATTACAACGCCGGTTTGCTAAATTTCGCACTATCCGGGTTCCTGATCCTAACAGAAGGTGTAGTTCATTATGCGAGTAACAGCAATGATACATAGAGAAGGCTATATCTACAATCATCAATAAGGTGAAGCTCTACACTCTAGGCCAGTTAAACTTGCATCACACACACAGAGAAAGTAAATAATTTTCTTTTGGTTCTTGATGAGTGGAATATTACAAAAAGGAAGGAACCAACAAACCATGTCTCTCTCCAATGGCAGCATAAGTCTCTTCAACAGGCTTGGTCAATTGCAAAAGGGTATTTGCTGCATCCAACAACAGTCCATCATATGCTCTCTTCCCCATTTCTTTCCCTGCCCCACCAAGAAATTCAACATTATGAAACTACTAATAACTGCACAATCGGATCCAAGATTTTAAGTACCCAGGTACGGAATATTACTCTACTCATTATTTTGCAGTGCCAATTGATGCAGAGTTAGTATAAAAGCATATATTTCTTATAAAACTTTCAACTATGGGTGTGTTCGGTATGGAGGAAACATTTACTTCAATTTTTTCATGTTGGGCAGGTAAAAGTTTTGGAAAATATTTTTTTTAGGAACACAATTTTCTTAAAAATGAGAAAAATGACTTTCGTAATAGGAGGGAAAATAAGTTCCACAAGTGTCATTCCAAATTGATTGTGTCCAACTCACCCTCCAACACACCTCATCTTCACCCCACCCCATAGCCTCCATCCCAATCACCCCACACTCTACCCCCACCCCCACCCCCACCTCCACCTCCCCTAGTGTTTGTCTAAATTATATACAAACACTTTTAGGATAATATTTATTGCTTACATACCGAACACAAGAAAACAAGTAACAACCCCATTTATATATCTAGTATCAAACACACCCTATATGTATGTATTCAAAGCTAAAAATTAATGGGTGTATGCCAAGATTACATCTTTAAGTGTACTAGGAATTAAAGCATAATAAAAGTTGCATTCCATATTGATTGTGTCATCTCCATCCTCCAAACATACCTCATCTTCACCCCCGCCCTCGTAGCCCCATCTCCACCACCCCTACCTTCCATAATATTTGTCTAGATTATATACAACTACATTTAGGTTACAGAACATAAGAAAATAAATAAGAAAATCACTTATTTTCCTAGAAAAAATTTCCAAGATAATATTTTCCTTCCTACCAAACACACCCTATATGTATGTAATTCAAGCTAAAAATTAGTGGGTGCGTGCCAAGATTACATCTTTAAGCATACTGGGAATTAAAGTATAAAAGAAAGAGAAAAGAACCCCACTCCACCCCACACCCCTACCCAGCCCCACCTCTTATGGTGTTAGGCAATGCCTTGACTAAGGCTCTATTATCTTGTGAGGTCCATGGAAGAGTCGGACCACAAGGTCTATTATGCATGCTTGATAAAATATTATTTTAAAAGTACTTTTATATAGTCTAGACAAACACTACATTGCATTTCTGCAAGAGGTTGTTTCCACGGCTCGAACTCGTGACCTCATGATCACATGACAACAACTTTAACAGTTACGCCACAGCTCCAGCCCGTGACCTCTCATAGTGTTTGTCTAGACTATATAAAAGTACTTTTAAAATAATATTTTACTGATTACATACCGAATACGAAAAAATAATTTTAAAAAATCCACTTATTTTCCTAGAAAACATTTTCCTTCATACCAAACATACCATATATGTATGTAATTCAAGCTAAAAATTAGTGGGTATGTGCCAAGATTACATTTTTTAAAGTGTACTGCGAATTAAAGCATAAAACAAAGAGAAATGAACCCTTTAAAACTAACCAATGGGAATCTTGATAGAGGAAAAAGAGGAAGAGCACCAAAATTTTGGTTTGATTTTGAAAGGATTCAGAGCTCTGAGAACAGCACAGGCTTCCATTGTTGACCAAAACTACAAGGCCAAAGTTCAATCTTTGGTAAATTTAGGAGAAAAAAGGACCAAAATTGTCCCTTACCTTTTGCTTTAGACTCAAAGTAATCCTTGTTCTTTCATATAAAGCACTAATAGTCCTTCTTTACTAAAATGGTGCATTTTTAGTCCTACGCATAATTACAACAACATACTCTGTGTAATACCACGAATGAGTTATGAAAAGTGTAGCACATGCCTTACTTCTACTTGAAAGATAAAGAGGGTGTTTTCGATAGACCAACCACTCAAAGAGTTCTAAGCTTAACTAAAGTTAGTTTTTAACGAAAATAAATCCAGGTGCACCTTGCCTCATAGTTTACCTATCAATAAAAAAAGTTTCTCTTTTTGGCGAGCTAGATGATTTGCGGGTATTTTTCTTGACATGTCTTGATATTGTCATAAAAGAAATTAAGAAAAAAGATGAAAATTAATATATCTGGCAATATGAGAATTATATTCTAGAAAGATGCTTTTTATTATTTAGATCAATTTTATTTGACATATACCGTTATTGTCAGGAGTTCTACGTAATTCAGTCTTTTCTAAAGAGAAAAACAAATAGCCATAATGTCCGTTGATGCAGTAAACGTATGGAATAAATAATGTTAATGATGCTTGTAAAAAAGAAAAAAATATTGATGTGTTTTTCTTGCAGTTTGGAGATTTTACAAACTTTCTCCCCAGACATGGAACCTTTTGAGCTTCCCAAACAACATAGGGAAAAAGAAAGGGAAAGCATGATGTTCTAATGTAATTTTTTGGAAGCTAATTATTATAAACTTTTATTTTTTATAATTTGTAGATTGAAGTGAATCTTAGTGAAGATAAAGATCTTAAATAGCTAGACAAGCAATAAATAGAGTATGATATGAAAGAACATCTCTTATTTGTGAAGAAAAAAGATATAACTTGCACCTGAATTTTAACGAAAATTAACTTCGATTAAATTTAGGATCAAAGGTGCACCATTTTGCAAAGGAGGATTATTAGTGTTGTATATGAAAGAACAAGGATCACTTTGAGTCTAAAGCCAAAGATAAGGGACAATTTTGGTCCTTTTCTCCTAAATTGAGCGATGATTTTGGCTTTAGTTTTTTTTTTCCTTCCTTTTTTTTTACTTCCTTATATGATGGAGTTTGAGTGAAATGAAATTTAACATGTTAAATTATTTACTTTATAATTTTATGTACGGGAAAGGGTGCCCCAGAAGGCAAGAATTATTAAAAATCGCACAAAAATGTCCTTTTATTTGATTTTTGGTTTGATAATACCTTTGAACTATTAGGAATAAGATAAAAATAATTTGATGATAGAAAATTGGTTCAATTATGTTCATATCTCGTTAACAAATTTGTAGGGGTGTGTTTGGTATGACAGAAATGATTTCTTATTTTTCCTTGTTTGGTTGCACTAAATATCTTGGAAAACGTTTTTCTCAAAATAGGAGAAAATATTTTTCAGAAAAATTTGAGGAAAAATATTTTTCCGGGTCAATAAAAACACACAAAAGCATCCCCAACCCACCCCTACCTGCCTACCCCACATATCTACCCCACCCACCACCATGCCCCCTAACCCTCTTCCCCACCTATCCCCCACCTACCCACTCGCCCCTAACCCCCTCAACCACCTACCCTCACCCACTCTGCCCCCTAACTCACCAACCTACCCCTCTAGCCAATACCCCCGCCCCCTACTTAACCCTCACCACTTCGGCCCCTACCCCCTACCAACCCTGATACGATAAGGGATGGCTCGAGAGTGATTATGAGGGCTAGGATTCGTGATGGAGCTCGACCACAAACAAATGATGGAACATGGAACTTTTTACCATAATTGAGGAGCTTCAAAGAGTTTCAAGTGTGTATCTTTGAGCTACACACTCATTGATAATAAAAGGGTGAACCTTTGAAGATCCATATGTGAAGATGATCAAGCTATGAGAGATAGCATGAAAGCCTTTGAAGGCCATCGAAGACTCTTACGTAGAAAGGATCAAGCTATAGGAGATAACATGGAAAGAAGAACTATTTGTGCAAAGCAAAGGATGGTTATTCATGCAAAGAGGTTATTCTTTAAATTCAAATCATCATCCATGAAGAAGACCTTTATTTCATTAAGGGTATAAATGTAATAGCTATAGTAGTCTTCTTAGCTTAGTTAATATAAATATTATCCTTGTTATTTCGTTCCTTAGTTTTTGATGGATATTGAATGAGAATTATCTTCTCTTAGTTAGCTAGTTTGTAGTGTAGTGCTCCTAGTGAGTGTATGATTAGTGTATGGATTATTATTTAGCATCTTCAATTGAACTTCTCTTTGAATCTAACCTTGTGTGTAAATTCAAGCATGAGTTCAAGTCTCTTCTTCCTTGGATTGTGATCATTTACTTGATTTCTATCTTTTCTTTCTCAATCTATCTTATTCTTCTATTCTATCTTAATTGTGTTGTTCAATTATGTGTTCTCCCAAGTCATATCGTATCAAACCCTGGCCCACCAAAACCCCACCACTATCCCACCACCCCCGCCCACATTTATCATTACCCCACCTCACTTTATGGAATCGAAGTAACTAGAAGAGAAAATTGAATAAAGAATAATATATACTTCTTTGTATTGATTCTTGCATTGTTTCTTATATTAAAAATATGAGACTACATTACAATATATAGAGAACTAAAAGAAAAAAAATAAAAAAAATATGTTATTTTCTTTATAGATACTAAACGAAAAGGAAGCTACATATTCTTTAATTAATATAGATACTAGATTTAAAAGGAAATTAAATATTGTAGAATATTTCTAGACTAAAAATAGAGTAAATATTCTACCATTAATGAAGATCATAAAATAAAAGGAAAGTAAATTTTAACACTCACCACTCTACCACCGGAATTTGCACTCCGAACTCAAAAACCTCATAGTGTTTTTCCTTTGAATATATTTAAGTGTTCTTAAAATGACATTTTCAACTTGCGTATCAAACATAAACAAATGAGTAGGAAAATTACTTATTTTCTGAGAAAATATTTTCTTGGAAAACATTTTTTGCCATACCAAACACACCCTGGGTCTCATGAATTTTCTTTTAAAACTTAACTTTTAAATGGATAACCTTTAGTTGGTTAAGCAGAGAAATTAATGATTGGGACTAACTAGTCGACAATTTTCTTCTTTGTTTTGGTTGGATGGTGGCCAGGGATGCACTCATGCAATGACCAATAATGAAGTATGTCCACAATCCATTAATTTTGGATTAGTTTTTTGCTTAATAACATGGTTCATCTCTGTACAGGATGAAATAATGTAAACGGTCACCACATGTTTTAGTTCAACTCTATTATTGTTATTCCATGACCCTGATTTCTTTAGTACTTAGGTTATGATCAATTACAATTTATTAAATATGAGCTAATACATGATCCGTACAAGAATCTAATTGAAGTATTAATTAATTTCACTAAAACATATGTGTAAATAATTTCTTTCTAAAAAGATAGATATGCAAATATAATGGACCGACAACAATTGAAAAAAATGCAAAGTAAACATCAATTTGACACAAGAAGTGAACTCTTGTAAATTGTAACCTTGATAACCTCAGACGTAAATACGTATACATGCTAAATCGTCATACTACATACCAATAATACAATATATATACAAGTATGTAAGATCAATCTATGGTTACTATTTAGGAATATTCATCCTAATAATATTCTAATCATCTTACAAATCTAATTACATAATATTTAATTTAATTTAATTACATATTATAATTGATATGGTGATATGATGGAGATAATTATGGATATCTCCATCATGGATCATATCCATAATTATCTTAACATTCTCCCGCAGTCTTAGCAAGAGGTTCTCATATGCTGAGACTGTCCCTATAATCATCAAATAGTACGCGCGGAAAACCTATCATGAAAATATCTGCAATCTGATAACGATACGTGACATGGAGAACCCGGACTTGTTCTCGTGCAACCTTTTCACGGACAAACAAGATATTCATTTCTATGTGTTTTGTGCATGATGGACATGGTTTCCTGATAAGTATATCGCACTCACATTATCACAATAAACCACAATTGCTTTTTTGATCGGACAATGAAGTTCTAAAAGGAGATTACGGAGCCAACATGATTCGGAGACCACATTAGCTACCCCTCGGTATTCTGCTTCAGCACTCGATCGAGATAGTGTCGACTGTCGTTTCAACGATCATGAAATGAGGTTGTCTCCTAAAAACACACAATAACCAGAGGTGGAACGTCGTGTGCCTAGGGAGCCACCCCAATCGGCATATGTATAAGATGTGAGACCAGAAATTGTGGACTTATACAGATGCAACCCAAAATCAAAAGTACCCTTAACATATCGCATAATTCATTTTAAGAGCCCCCATATGTTCTTCCTTCGGATCATGCATATGTAAACAAACATGTTGAATTGCATAGGAGATATCAGGTCTCGTGAAGGTGAAATACTGCAATGCCCCTACTAAGCTGCGGTAATGTGTTGGGTCACTGTATGGTACCTGTAAAGTTACTTAATTTCGTCTTTGTATCAACCGACGTATGTGACGGTTCGCACGAGGACATACCGGCTTTGTCAATGATCTCCTCGGCATATTTCTTTTGATAGAGAAACAGACCACCTGCATATTGAGTTACAGCAATGCCCAAAAAATAGTTTAAATGACCCAAATCCTTCATAGTAAATTTCGAGGCAAGGAAGGACATAATAGACTGGCGAAGTGACTCAGATGATGTTGTGATAATGATGTCATCCACATAGATAAGAATATATACCAAGTCATTTCCTTTCTTGTAAATGAACAAAGACTGATCGGACTTACTGTGTGAGAACCCCGATGTGGATACGAACCGTGCAAACCTGTTATCCTATGCCCTGAGACCCTGTTTCAAACCATATAATGATTTTTTCAACAAGCAAACATAATCTGGATAAGTAGGATCTAGAAAACCCAAAGGTTGGTGCATGTAAACTGTTTCTTGTAGGTGACCATGTAAAAAGGCATTCTTGACATCCAACTGATGAATGGATCATAATTTTGATAGAGCCAGACTAAGAACAATCTTAATAGTTGATGGCTTAAACACCGGACTGGATGTTTTACCTCAATCCACGCCAACCTGCTGAGACCTGCCATCACCAATAAGACGAGCTTTGTGTCTCAAAAAAGATCCATCAAAATTCTTTTTATGACAGAAAACTCACATAGACTGTATTATATTCACATTAGAAGGACGAAGCACTAAATCCCACATCTTATTTTTAATAAATGCATCAATATCGTCTAACATGACAACTTTTCAATTCGGGTCTAATAGGGCCGTTTTTGGATTTTTTGGAAGTGTTGATCGTTGGACCGAAGATGTTAAATTAAAATGACGCTTGGACCGAAAAATCTCGTGCATGGCACGATTTTCAACAGTCCGAGGTGGGATCGAGATAGATGGTTGGGGTAGTGGGCTTACAGTATTTAGACTAGGCCTAGAGATGGGTATATTTTGGGCTTGTGGGACTAGGATTGGCGGACTTATTTGTGAGTCGGATGAGGGAGAAGTGGGCTCCCTCATTTGGGCCTGCCAGTTACGAGAAGTGGACTGGGCCGAGGCCGAAGATGATGGAGCAGTGGGCTCTCTGACTCGGACTGGCCCAATCCCATTTCGTTGTTGGGCCGCATTATTTAGTGGGTTTTGTTGGGCATGTCCAGCAGAGGAATAATTGGTTTGGGCATTTAGGTCATGATTTAAAATTAGATGTATGCCTAAGTCCAAAAATTCGTATGAATGCGGAGATGCCACGTGAGATTTAGCAAACGGAAATGTGGACTCATAAAAAATAATGTGACGAGAGATTATAATGTTTCCATTAGACATATCATAACACTTATATCCCCTATGATTTTGCGGGTATCCCAAAAAAACACAAGGAGTGAACGGGCTTGAAGTTTGTTTATGGTTGTGGAT
Source organism: Anisodus acutangulus (assembly GCA_029783415.1). Lineage (NCBI taxonomy): Eukaryota > Viridiplantae > Streptophyta > Magnoliopsida > Solanales > Solanaceae > Anisodus > Anisodus acutangulus. The sequence goes on along the minus strand of CM056489.1, from coordinate 6,357,976 downwards.
GGAAACAAGGGATAACATAAACATCCAAAAATCTTTAAATGTGTATAGGAAGGAATACGATGGTACAATATTTGTGTGGGTGACAGGTTTGAGAGTAGCTTGCTAGGAAGAATATTAAAAGATATGTGGTCATTTGAAGAGCATGATGCCAAAAATACGGTGGTGTGGATGAATGTACAAGATATGTGCGAATTAGATTGTTGATGTTCGGATTTTTCTTTCGGCTTTCCCATTTTGAGGAGAAGTATGTGGACATGAAAGACGAAAGGACATTCCATTTTGGTGACAAAATTCCTTAAATTGGTCGTTTATGAATTCCCTCTCATTATCACATTGAAAACATTTAATAGATTTTTCAAATTGGATTTTGATAAAAACACTAAATTGTTTAAAAACGGTGTGTGATTTCTGTCCTATGAGAAATGTCCACATAAAATTCAAAGAATCATCCAAAATAAGCATATAATACTTATGACATGCAGAACTTAAAATCGGGGATATCCACGAATCATTATGCATGAGATCAAATGGCCTAAGAGTATTAGAAGCAGATAATGAAAAAGAAAGTTTAACATGCTTCCCAAAAACACAAGCTTGGCAAACATGAGAGTCCATAAGTTTGTTATAATCAACAAAATTATCATTTCTAAGAAAATTGAACACTGGTGCCTCCGAGTGTCCCAACTGGTTATGCCATAAAATAGGAGAAATAGCTGCAAAGATTGTGGATTGGTGACTCAGTTGTTGTGAGTGGCGGTGATGGGATACAAATCCCCAGTGCTATTACATCTCATTAGTGGCATGCCTGTCTGAAAACCCTTTACAGAAAATCCAAACGGATTAAAATTAACAAAAATATTGTTGTCTGTTGTAAAATGACGTACAAATATCAAGTTTATAATCAGTCTGGGTACATGTATGACGTTTTTCAATTGTAAAGGTGGGTGGGGGGAAGATTTACTTGACCAATACCACGAATTCCTACCCACTGCCAACAATAATATATTTGTTACTGCTCATATTAAAATAAGATGAGAGATTAACTTGAGATGCTGTCATGTGTGACGTTGCCCCCGTGTCCATGTACCACGAATCATTGAAAACACTCAGATTCATATTGTTTAAGGCCTGTTCAATATTCGTGGGAGCATAACTTGCGGAAGATGGTCCATGGGCTGCAAGAGCTTGCTGCGGACAAGAACCTAGAACCCTAGACTATCTAGAAGCGGGAGGAGGTCGATCCCATTGAGCCATTGGGTACGGGCAGGGAGGGGCAGCCCATTGTTGCGGCTGCCAACCCCACGGTGGGTACTGCCCCCACTGCCCGCCGGCAGGCTGGTGGGGCTACTGCTAGTGGGAACTATTTTGGCCCTGCTGGCCGCAGCTATTGCCGCCACTAGCTGCCTGGCCGCCACCCCGATCCCCTCCCTTTCCACCATTATTTTTTCCTTTATTATTGTTACGATTTTGACCCATTATTTTGTCGATTTGACCCACTACCGGAACTAGAATTTTGAGTGCCAAAATCATCCTTATAAGTGTTGGTGGAAATAAGGGCGGTGCCGACATTGGTTTCCGCCTCGTCGCCTATTTTTGCTTCCTTGTTTCTTCAAGAATTAATCTCGAGCGAGCCTCATAGAATGGTGGTAAGGGATTGCTTTTTTGAATGAGCGTAGCAACACCATCAAAATGTTCATTCAATCCTGCAATCAATTGGAGGACTAACTTTTGATTTGTCACTGGTGTACCAACATTTGAAAGTTGATCGGCGAGCATTTTCAATTCTTGACAATATGCGAAGACGTTTGAAAATCATCCAATTTTACATTGGTGAATTGGTTTTTAAGATATACCGCCCGAGAAATTTTATTATCTTGAAAAATATTTTGTAAACACTCCCAAACTTGTTGAGCCGTAGAGTCTGGTTCCAAAATAGTGTTCAAAAGATCATTCGAGATGGTTCTGTAAATCCATTGAAGGACTATAGCATCTAAGCGAGATCATAAATTTTGTCAACAATGGTGGTCTCCGATGAAGACTTGAGAGGAATAATATGGTCTATTACTTCGTATGCTCGGACAATGAATTTTGAATAACTCCACCCAAGATGAGTATTGCGTTTTTTCCATCTCAAGTGTAATTGGAATAAAGTTCTTGACGTGGGTTATGGCAAGAGCGGGATGTAATTTTTGTTTGTCGGTCATTGGTTGTGTTGAGAAGATCAAAACCCGAAAGGAGAGTGTAAGGTTTGGTAAGAAAAGAAAGAAAAATTTGAGGTTTTCGGCTGGTAGAGGATGGCGGAACCCTAACCCTAATTAGGGTTTGTAGGAGGCCGAACAAGGGGGAAGAAAACCTTGGTGGTTTTTCGATTTTAGGGTTTGGAAGAGGTGGTCGAACTAGACAATGTTTTTTAGGGGAGGGTTTGTTTTTGGCTTTTGATACCATGAAGGAAATTAATTCCACTATTTAGGAAGACTTATCATAAGAATATTCTAATCATATTATAAATTTAATTACATAATAATTAACTTGATTTAATTACATAATATAATTGATATGGTGATATGATGGAGATAATTATGAATAATAATAATACTAATACACTGACATTGCTTATGTAAAATTTTCCATACTCCATATGTGAGGGTATTATAACCATCCAGTCCTTTTTTCCGTTTGGTTAAATCTCCTCCGCATTCTAATAAGGGTGGTCAACGGGGTGGGTCGGCCCAATCCCGCCCCTGCCCCAATCCCGCCCCTACCCCACTATAAAAAAGATATTCGGTACCGGGACGGGACCTGGCTCGTCCCGTCCGGGCCCGGCTCGCCTGATCCGTCGACCACAGTCTGCCCCCTGTCTCGCTTGAAACCCCTCCCCCTTTGCACAAAATAGTTGTTGCACAACGATCATTTTATATTTTGGCCGTTGTGCAACGACCATTTTTGGCCTCCCCCTCCCCCAACCCCCTACCCCCTTAATATTTATTTTAACCCCTAAGTTATTAAATTTACACTTTAACTCAATTTTCCAACTATAAATACCTCATTTTCTCTTCATCTTTCTCATAAATCTTCCTACAATCTCTCAATCTATCTCTCTACAATTCTACACTGTCTACTAAATATTCAATTTTATTTATTCATTTGGGAGTGAAGTTGGCAACTTGCTTGAGGATCATACATCGAGCAAAATTTCAATTTCCAATCTCTCGATTACACGTCGACGTTACGTCTGCGTTTGGTACATTCGTTCCTTCATTAAATTATTATTGTTTCTTTATTTTAATTAGCACACTTAATTTAATTATCTTTAACTATTTATTAACATAATTAAAATGAAAGGACTTAGAGGTATGTTTAAGGGTAAGGGTAAGGGTAAGGCTTCCTCTAGTAGGATAACAAGGGAAGGGTACTTCTTCTAGTCATTTTATTCCTAGATAGGATGATTTTGTTGATACCGAACATTTTTCTGAAATACCATTAGAATTAGACGAGGAGATATTTTCTGAAACTCAAGAAGACTTTAATTTAGAAGATAATCAAGATGACACACCCACTAATCTAGATGACACATCGACTAGTGCACTTCCAACTGGAACGTCTCTTATTCCCTCTAGTTTGAGACGAGGCCCAACAAAATGAAAATTAAAATCGAATGCATGGAAATTTTTTGATAGAGACGAAGAGAAGCAAGTAGTTAGATGTCTAATTTGTAAAAATGTTTTTAAATTTAAAATGGGAAAAGATCAGGGTGGGACGAGAGGTTTATTGAGACACGTAAAAAACTTTCACCCAGCTAGGTGGAACCAACACCTGGCTGAAAAGCCGGGTGCGACAATGTCCTCTCAGTTGGGACAAGGTTCACATGCTCTCCCGGACCAAGTACACGGTCAAATTAACCCTATGACGGGGGGAATTGTAGACCCTAAATACGATAAACATAGAGATAGGGAAGCAATAGCAAAATTAGTTGCTATGGAGGGTTTGCCTTTTACATTTCCTTCCTCTTCTGGTTTTATTCATTATATTAGAGATATGTATAATCCTGCTTTTAACGATTTTCCTAGATCAACTGTTAGGCGAGATGTATTTAAATTTGCACATGAATACTAACAATATTTACGTTATTCCTTAAATCATATTCCTGGTAAAGTATCTATCACGTCTGATATAGGCCGTAGTACTAACGGGCATGATTATTTAACGGTAAATAGCACAATTTAATTACCCTTGCAAATTTTTTCTTGATTTTCTAATATGGCTTATCCTAATTATATTCTAGTTTATGTATCATTTTTCTTAGATTTCAATGCTTAATACATTGAATTTTGCTTATTGGAACTAACCTAAAGTTGAAAATGAAGCTCCGGACTTAATTAGTGGTTTAACAAAAATGGAAGTAAGTTCTAACCTTTCATGTGGCTCGACAAAGACAACTACAATTTTGTTTGACACAAAACAAGTAGTTAGGGAGTACACTGAATTGTTGAATAACTTCCGCTGAAGAACTTACCAAGGCAGAACCAAATTTCTTCTTAGTTTAGTCTAGATCCTTAGTCTTGAAAATTGATCCAATTTATTCATATAATATAGGTGCAGTCAGATACAAATTCAAGATTTAAACTTTCGGGTTCAATCTCTTAAATTCTTAGTTGAACCCATTGTATTATAAAAGTTATCGGTTCATGTCCACTATTTATTATAATTTTAATAAATTATTATACATAAATTTATGCTCCGCGTCGAAAGTTAGGAGTTCAATTAAACCCCACCTTTAAAGCTACATACGCCCCTGAATGCAGTGATTAATAAAACTTGATTAATTATTATTATTGCAGTTTTAGTTCTCCCATTTGTAGAATTACACTGAATATGTTATTGTTATTGCAGTTTTAGTACTCTAAATTTGATAAATTTTGATTTCGGTCCCTTCTAATATTCAAACTATCATATTTAATTTTCAAGTATTTGAAGTATATGCACACTTTTAGTCACTTTATACGAAGTCTTGCAAATCTAATGATGGGCTAACCGTTAAACCTATAATTATTCATGTATTGTCGCAGGCCAAATGAGAGAGAGATTCGTTTTCCATTTACTTTCATCTTATATGCTAACACGATTGATTTAAATAACATGTATCATTTACGTATCAGGTTACATAAATATTAATGAAAACTCATGAAAATTTCGTATGTTGAGTTGAAAAAAAAGTAGACAACCATAATACACAAAAGAATAAAGTCGAAAATATTTATAGTACCAACTTTTAATAGAAAAGTAAAAACAATATTCAATAATTCAGGAATAAATTTAAACTTTTTCCCGATAAAATTATTTGGTTTTGGAGTGGGGGGGGGGGGGGGGGATGTTGCAATTATTGGCACAATAAACAGGAGTGCATAAAGTCAATGTAGAAGACAAGCTACTTAGGTACCCATATTTAAAGTCGTATGAAACCACTAGCATATAAAATGAAACTTGCGATGTTGATGGTTCCGCGTTGTTCCTATCTTTGTTTGGCACGTCATCTAAGGCCGGCTAGCCACTTTACACATCCTTGACTTATATTCTCGATTTTTTAAAACGTTGTTTTTATTACACAAGCGGTGGGAAAAGAAGAAACGAGGAAGGAGATTATATTCTCCTTTCAATTCATGTGATTTTTTTATTAACTCATTCTAAATGAGATAAAATAAGTGAAGGTTACTCAGTTGTTAAAACATTTTCACCTGCGATTAGTAAGTCTATGATTCGAGTTACGTTGGAGGAAAAATGTGAAAACATTATAGATCGTCCGTCGTCCTAAAGTAGTCCTCGGAAGCTTTCGGGAAGAGGGGTAGTCTTGTGTGTAAGCATAGCATTTCTGGTCGAACCCGCCCAACCAAATTAAGAAGAACCAAACCTCCTCCAAAATGAGGATAAAATGTAAGATTTTCTTTTTATATTTTAAGAAAAAATAAAAAAATTATTATATTTTTAATAAATTATTTTAAAGTTACAAATATTATACCATATTTAAGATCATAAATTTCAAACGTCTTATAATTACATAAATCTTATGGCCTATTTAACATTATAAGATATCTGATAAATTATGGAAATAATCGTAAAGAATGAATCTTGGGCCTAACTCAACCCCAAAAGCTAGCTCAAAGGGAGGAGGATTGTCCAAGTCATATAAGGAGACCAAAGACCACTTATCTCACCGATGTGGGAGAACTCAACATCCTGTCTCACGCCCAGGGCTAGACATCTGGAGCGTGGACAATATAAGAGGGGGGCCCAACATCGAAAATAATGAATTGGGACGGATCTAGCTCTGATACCATGTTAAGAATGGATATTGGGTCTAACTCAACCCCAAAAGCTAGCTCAAATGGAGGAGGATTGCCCAAGCCATATAAGGAGACCAAAGACCACTTATCCCACCGACTTGTTGAATTGTGTGCCGAATTAAACTAGATTCGATAAATTGAAAATTTGAAACGAAGGGAGCCAAACTCCAAATTTAGAATGCATCCCTTAATCTCAAATGAAGCACTAACGAATATTTATGTAATTATAAAGCATGTGGTTGTTTGATGCACAAAATTTAAAAAGAAAATTAGTTTTTAAAATTATACCAAATATTAAATATTTATGTAACTATAAATCATGTCATTGAGATAAAATGACGATTCAATACTTCAATAGTTGATACTTTATGCTAGGTTACTTAAATATAGAGTTCTAATTGACATCTCTTTTGCTAATTTTCACACAACAAAAATTTTAAGGAAAAGAACAAATGCATGTTCCTTTTTGTAATTAATTGTTGTTGCAACCTAAATATTTTTTGGTGAAAGACAAACCAAATAATTTATTATTTTAGCACCATATATTAGTTCACTCACATTAAAGATTGGAAAATACTTGTCCTTCTTTGAATCCGGTCAAAAGCTATTCCCACAGTCCCTTAGTCCCGTACCGACTGTCGGTCTATCTCATATTCGCAGAAGTCTCCCGCTCTAGGACCCACAAAGGAAAAATTTGTTACTTTTTTTTATTATTTTATAGTAAAAAAGAAAGCATAATTCTATTATGAGTACTATTTTTTTCTTATCGAAAAGCTTTTGTAGATTCCTTATGTATGTTGATGATTGTTAATGTTGGGTTTGGTGTTGTAATATTTGACCCAACATATCTTCTGAAGTAGTGTTGTTGAATGCCTAAAATGTTGGGATGAATATCACAACATTCAGACTGACATTTTTCATAACAGTTTTGCCTTATTTCACGTTAAGCAGTAACTGTTTTACTAAGTGGTAAAATATTTTTCTCTTGGAAAAGCTTCAAATATGTTGTTAGGCATGTGAATTAGGATCTATGTAAAACATGGGAGAAAGAGTCAAAGCTTGGGGAAGAAGTCGAGTGAAGAACAAGTCAAATCTGTTAAGATTTCGACTCTATGATCTTCTCCAACAAACACACCAGCTGCCCACCTTTCCCTCAACCTACTCAACCGATCGATGAGCTTTTCAAGGAAGACTCTCTACTATAAATAGAGATGCTACAAGAGTGAATCGATATCCAGAAACAGAAAGCAAAAATATCAAGAGCGCTCTCGAGAATTCATCTCAGAAAATTGGATCACAAGTGTTGACTTAGTGTGTGACAACATTATGTCCAACATTACAATTGCAGTTTAGATTCTAGATTAGCTTTGTATTGAGCAATTGTAATGAGAAGTTTTATATGTCTATTTAGGTAGATTTTTCAGGCAGAAGTCATTTGCGACTTCAACATTTAATTCATTTCCGTTACATCTTGTAAAATTGTAAAGAAAGGAATTTGTAATTTTTGTATATAATAAATATATACAATACTTTCGGTCATTGACCATATATAACCTATGTAAATTTTAAACCTTTGTGTTCTTTAAATTTCCGCTGCATTGCTCTTTAGAGTTTTTTGTTTTTACTAAAGTGTTATCACTGGTGTCGGACGACATTATCGCCCATATTCGGAAACTGAAGTGGCATTCGAGTTTGTTTTTATTGTTCCATAGCATACCCGGCCCAATCAAGCGGTATCAGAGCCAACACTTAACACAATAAGTGCTTGGTCCTGTTATTTAAAGCTATGGATCTGGCAAATTCAACTATTGATAGACTTCCCATATTAGATGGTTCAAACTATGCCTATTAGAAGATTCGCCTACGTTCTCATATCAAATCAATTGATGTTAGGGCATGGAGATCTATAATCAATGGGTATGTTGTTTCAATGTTGCCGCCGGATGAGTAAGGTGACATTCTTGTTAAACCTGAATCCGAATGTACGGCAGAAGAAACCAATAATGCTAGCATTAACGAAAAGACCTTAAATGCAATTTTTGATGGGTTGATCTGTACATGTTCAAACTTATTCAAAACTGCCCCACGGCTAAGGACGCATGTGATACTTTACAAATTCAGTGTGAAGGTAACTCAAGTGTTTGTCGAACTAAGTTACGCATGTTCAGGAGCAAATATGAACGTTTGAGGATGGAAGAAGCAGATGATATTAAATTTTATTTTGAAAAGTTGATTGACATCTCAAATGAATATCAAGTGCTTGGTGAACCTTTAACCAACACTTAACTCGTTCAAAAGGCTCTCCGTTCTCTTCCTAAAAAGTTTAACTTAAAGATTTATGCCATTGAAGAAGCTCACAATCTTGCCACAATGGACCTTCATACCTTGATGAGCATTCTCAAAACCTATGAGATGAACATTGAGAATCAAAAGGAACTATATAAAAGAAAGAATGTGGCACTTCAAGTTCAATCCTCGGAGAATTAAATCGAAGAAGAGGATGAGAATCTTGAAGAAATTGGTGAAGGTGTTAATGTTTCCTTACTCACTCGAAAATACAATTCGATGGTGAGGAAGTTCAACAATGAGAGAAATCAATCTAAATCTAAACAACATCAAAACCAAGGCTTCAATCAAAAACCCACTAAATTTCTTTCAAATGCTCAAAAAGGAAGTCCACTAAGAAGAACCAACTCAGATCATACCAAATTTGATCCCAAACAACTCGAATCTGTGCAATGTCATGCATGCTCGATTTGGAGTCATTACGCTAATGAATGTGCAAACACTATTAGAAATTTTGGCAAGAATCTGTGGGTCTCTCTTAGTAACGACGAAGGAGAAGATGAAGGAGATCAAGAAATCGAATCACAAGCAATGTTGGCCACTATTTTCGAACAGTCTCTGTCAGACCGAGAATATGTCATCTGTAATATTGTCTCAGATGTCACAACATTTGGTCCAGCACCAGCGATGATATCAACATCGACAACAACATCTGAAAAGTATGAATTCTTTAACTATTCTGATGTTAATTGCTTTAGTGGCTCTATTTCTGTTAGCGAGACTGATAGTATGGATCAAGTTGAATGTAAAGATGACATGATTAATGAATTACAAAATATTTGTAAAGTCTTATTCATAGAATCCAAGCAACTTGACACAAATGTAAAATCTTTAACTTGTGAGAATGTAGATCTAAAAGGCACAATAACTCAACTAGAGGTTGCTTTTACCAAGAAAGATACTGAATTTGTTTAGATTCGTGCAAAACTGGATCTAGCCGAAGCAACCTTCCCTAAGCTCAACACCGGGACTTCAAAGTTGAATGAGATACTCAGCTTTAGTAAACCTTCACATGCATGTATTGGATATGAAGACTCTCTTAAAACTATATGCTCTAGTTTGTTTGACAAAAATGAGAAAATATGCTTTGTTAAAGAAAAAAGGAATGAATAATAGGTTCTCATATATGTCAAAGAATATGAAGTTTGTATGTCATCATTGTAACTCCCCTGGACACCTAAAACGATACTGTTTCAAACTTCAAAATTCTGTGAGCAAAATGTTGCCGAAATTGCTGTCCAACATTCCATATAACAATCACAACAACATTTCTAAGCAACGATATATAAAATATTCTAAGAGAGTTTGGGTTCCTAAAAAGGATGTAACTTGTAATGTTGCGATAACTGCATTAAGAACTAACATTTTAGGTTCTTGACACTTTGATAGTGGATGTTCTCGTCACATAACAGATATAAAAGGTTTTCTAAAGAACTATGAGTCATTCAACGGAAGAAACATGACTTATGAAGGAGACAACAAAAGCAAAATAATCGGCAAAGGGATCTTGGATGTTCTTGGATTTCCAGTTTTAAGAAATGTCTTACACGTTGAGGGTTTAATGGCTAATTTGATTAGTATTAGTCAACTGTGTGATGACAATCTTGAGGTAAAATTTAATAAGAATGCCTGTAAAGTTACGAATGAAGCTAATGAATGTGTCATGACAGGTACTAGAACAGGTGATAATTGCAATCTTGTTGCAAGACAAGAAACATGCAATAATGCCAAGATCGATGACACAACAATATGGAATCAAAAGTTAGGACATGTCAACTACTGCAATTTAGAAAAATTGGTCTTATATGAAGCGGTTAGAGGCTTACCCAAACTTAGCCATAAAGTTAAAACTGTCTGTGAAGATTGTCTGAAAGGTAAGCAAACTTGTGTCTCTCATAATATTGTCCAACACGACGGACAACATTCAGGTACGTCTCATTGTTTTCAACTAATGCATATGGATCTAATGGGTCCAATTGAAGTAGACAGCCTAGGAGGCATGAGGTATAAGGAAGATTTATCCCGCTTTTGTTAACTGGGTTTCATTAGGTGGTTCAGACTATCCTTCTTGTATCAATTTTTCTTCCTTTGTGATAGTAGATTATTTTTCTAGATATTCATGGATATATTTTTTGAAAGAAAACTTACAAACTTTTGACATGTTTAAAATTTTGCACTCTAGATTAGGAACTTGTTTTATTCTCCTATTTTTCGTATTAGATCTGACCATGGAAAAGAATTTGAAAACAGCTCCTTCACAAAATTTTGTAAGAAGAAGGGTATTTTCCATGAGTTTTCCGCGCTCAAAACTCCTCAACGGAATGGGGTAGCTGAAAGAAAGAATAGAACGCTGCAAGAAATGGCTAGAGTTATGCTTAGTTCTAAAAAATTATCAAAATATTTTTGGGCTGAAGCCATAAATACTGTTTGTCACATCTCTAATAGAGTCTACTTAAGGCCAGAAACAAAGATGACTCCCTATGAGCTAATAAATGAAAAAAAACCTAACTTGTGTTACTTTCATATTTTTTGGGTGTATCTGTTACATTTTAAATGATAGAGATCATTTGTCAAAGTTTGACTCAAAGAGTGATAAATGAATTTTTGTTGGCTATTCATAAAATAATCATGCTTATCGAGTATACAATTTGAGGACCAGGACTGTAGAAAAGTCTGTAAATGTTATTTTTGATGATTTTTCTGATCCTACAGGAAATACAACTGAAAATAACACTATAGTTTCAGTGGAAAATTTGCAGACTGCTGAAGAATCAGATGTTGCCCCAAATGTTGCCACACCCGAAGCAACAACTGAACACAGAACAGAGATCACATAGGCCATGGATGAGGAGTCACATGTTGAATTGTCTGATCAAGTTCGAAGAGATCCCTCATCAAGTATTAGGAAGAATCATCCCACGGGCCAGGTGATACGGGGAGTTTTTTTATGGAATTAGAACAAGAGGGAAAGAACCACTCAATTACAGAGATATGGTAAGGTATGTGTATATGTCAACCATATACCAAGAGGTTAGTCTTTCTTGTTTTCTATCTACTTTAGAACCAAAAAATATTTTAGAAGCACTCAAAGATAATTTTTGGATTCAAGCAATGCAAGAAGAGCTTGAACAATTCTCTTGAAATGAAGTCTGGGACTTAGTTCCTCGTCCGAATAATTCAAATGTAATTAGAACTAAGTGAATTTTTAAAAATAAATCAGATGAATCGGGAACAGTTGTGAGAAACAAAGCTTGTCTAGTTGCTCAAGGCTATACTCAGGTTGAAGGAATCGATTATGACAAAACATTCGCACTTGTGGCTAGAATTGAGTCAATTAGACTGTTACTTTCTATTGCTTGTTGTTTGAAAATTACTTTACACCAAATGAATGTGAAAGGTGCATTCTTAAATGGCTATCTAGATAAGGAAGTCTATGTTGAACAACCAAAAGGATTTGAAGATCCACACTATCCACACTATGTGTACAAGCTCAAAAAGTCTTTGTATGGGTTGAAACAGGCTCCTCGTGCATGGTATGGTCGTCTAACTAACTTCCTTCTTGAATTTGGTTTTAACCGTGGTGAAGCTAATCGTACTTTATTCATTAAACGTCACGGTGTAGATATTGTTATTGCTCAAATCTACGTAGATGACATAGTCTTTGGTTCGACCTCACAGTCTTATCTAAAGTCATTTGTTGAATTTATGTCATCAACATTTGAAATGAGCATGATTGGGGAACTAACTTTTTTCTTAGGTTTGCAGATTAAGCAAAGTGAAGATGAAATTTTTATCTCACAAAACAAATATGCTAAGAATCTAGTTAAGAGATTTGGATTGGAGAATGCAAAACAGATGAAAACGCCAATGGGCTCATCGCAGAAGATATGTAAGGATAATGTTGGTGAAAATGTCGACCCAACATTGTATCGATCTATGATAGGCAGCCTTCTTTATCTTACCGCTAGTCGCCCAGATATTATGTTTAGTGTTTGTGTTTGTGCCCGTTTTCAAGCTTGTCCAAAAATATCCACTTAAATGCCGTGAAACGTATTAATCGATATATTGTTGGCACATATGATTTGGGAATTTGGTATTCCAAAGACACTAATCCTAACTTAATAGGATTTAGTGACTCGGATTGGGCTGGAGACGTAGATGATAGAAAAAGTGCAAGTGGATGATGTTTTTATCTTGATAATAATCTTGTTTCATGGTATAGTCGTAAATAAAACCGTGTCTCACTTTCAACTGTTGAATCTGAGTATGTAGCAGCTGGAAGTTGTTGTTCTCAATTAATATGGCTAAGACACATGTTAGACGACTATGAATTTTTTAGCAACATTTTGATTTTGTACTGTGATAACTTGAGTGCTATAAATATTTTCAAAAATTCAGTTCAGCACTCACGTACAAAACATATTGATATTAGACATGGGAAAATCCTTTACAAATATTTGGCAACTGTACAAAATGGGCAAAGCCCTTAAAACGATATCGTTCATATTCTATAGGAGTATCAAGTGCTTTAAAGAATTCTAAGAATATTAAATAAGTATTCTTATTTTTTACACTATTTTTTTTGTGTTTTTATGATTAGATCAAGAACATGATGGTTAAATGTTACATTGGTCAAGTGGTTAAACTCATAAAAATACGTATAAAACGTGTCTTGATAAGATTAAATTTCTACCGTGATGTTTATCTTTTTATCCCAAAATTTTAGGTGTAAGTTATTAGATAAATCTGAAACTCCTAAAACTAAAGATTTTTTGTTGCTTAGAAAGGTTTGTCATGTATATAAATATTCCTCTTATTTGCTATTTTTCTATCTCCGATTTTCTCCCAAAAAGTAAAAAAAGAAGAAGGGGGGGGGATACCCGATAAGTGATTCACCATTCCAAATTCCATTCTTAACCTCAAACCCTAAATTCCCAAAATCTTCTCCTCAAACTTCACCAATGGATACCTCCCCTATGTCAACACTTATGTCAACCAACATCTCATCCAACACTCCAATGAGCACTAGCCCTCGATCGTATACACCTCAACAACCGGGCATATTTTCTTCTTCATATCTGCCTGAAAACAAGTGTACGTCTATAATCCTTCGAGGTGATGAAAAACCTCTCGATATCAGCTACCCTAGGGATGACAATAATCCCATAGATGTTGATTCAACATCTGATTATTTGACCCTAAGTAAACGGCCAAGTTCATCCTCTTTTCCTACTCGTAGATCGAGTAGAGTGTTTGAGAGAACAATCCAACATGAGTCGAGCACCAAGAAGTTCAGGTTTGACACACATATACCTGCTTGCCCAAGTAGTGACACTGATGACATGGACTTTGAGTTATCCTATGAAGAAAGTGAAGAAGATCTTACTGCCTCTGTACCTCAGAATGTGTGTCAAGAAGAGGAAATTCCTGATACATTCCAGTCAACATCTGAAGAGGCACACACCCCAACTTCTTCCAACACTACCGAATCCATCAGCCTAGACTTGTCTGTTTCAGACAATGAGGTATCTGCTTTCTCCGATTAATTTTACTCTAAAGCTAAACATGATATGACATAACTAATATGAATCGCATTTTGGAGAATCTTTCTTCAATGAGACTATTATAGAAATAGAGTAATTAGGTCTGAAAGAGAGTTAGATATTGCCTCCTGCTCTGAATATGGTCTGGTGGAATTTCTGGAAGACAGACAACTTCTTGGCATTGTTACTGGAAAAGAACCATATGCTGATGAGATTATAAGGCTGTTTTATGCCAATTTAAACTCTGCTATAGAGGATACCTCCTCAAAGAAATTTGGAAAAGTATATCTATATAACAAAATTTATCAATTTACACCTTCAATCATCAATCAATGTATGAGTCTTAATACTGAAGAGCAAGTGAGAGGAATAGAAAGAGTAACAAGAAACAGGGATACAATGATTGAATATCTCTCTGGAGGTATACTGAAGAAATGGATTCCTAGATGCCCAGTATCAAACCTCACTGCCTTATTTTCCACCCCTCCACAAAATTGCTATTCACAATTGGCTTCCCTCTTTAAATGAGTCAGCTGTGACAACTGAACAAGCCTCTCTGCTGTTTAAAATTGAGAAAGGATTCAAAGTTGATTTAGGAAAAATAATCTTCTATCAAATTGCCAACCTGGCAGAAAAAGAGTCAACTTCCATCTTTCTTTTTCCCTCTCTAATCTACAAAATATTAATTATCCAAGGCCTTAAGCCTATGAGAGGATACACTTTGGGGAAAGCTCCTGAACTCTACACTGTCAACAAAGCAATTCTGAAGAGCAAAGAGAGAGTCATTGACCTACCTTGAAAAAATGAAACAGAAAGGGAAAATGTTGAGAGGAATGTTCCCAACATTCTGGGCAACACTGGTCCAAGGCAGTCTATACTGTCCACAAATTGGCTTGTGGATCAAATTGCAAAAATCAACCTACAAATTGCTGAGGTTGATACTGCTAGAGATGCCCTAGTTCAAGCCAGAGACCATTTCTTGTTTCTGTTTTTTTCACAAAAAGGGGGAGATGATTCTATACATGGGGAGCAAAGAGAAGAGGGTGAAGGTACGATTGAAAAAACTGCAAGTACGAGTGGAGAATTTGCTGCTACTGAAGAAGCTATTGATGTTGATATGCAGAGAGAAGAAGTTGTTGGAAGGAAAGTCTTGCTGACGAGGCTGAGGTTGAAGGCCGAAGCTGAAGGTACTATGCAGAGGGTCGAAGCTGAAGCTGCCAGGCAGAGGGAGAAGCTGATGCTATTGATGAATTTTCATTGATTAATGATTTATGGATTTTTTGTTTTGTTTTGGCTATTAGGTAATGTGGATGGTTATCTTGACAATGTTTTATTCTGACAATTTTTTTGTTTTTGTGGATTATGTACATGTGCTAAATTTTCTTATTCTTCTAATCCTATAGAGTAGTATATACATGTTTTCTTGTATACCATCACAAGTTAAGGGGAGCAGGTTTGTACTCACAGATGTAGGATAACATATGTGACATTCCACTAAGTCATTTATACCTTTTGAAATGTATTTTGTGAAGAAATGCAAAAAGGGGAGATTGTTAATGTTAGATTTGGTGTTGTAACATTTGACTCAACATATCTTCTGAAGTACTGTTGTTGAATGCCTAAAATGTTGGGACAAATGTCACAACATTCAGACCAATATTTTTCATAACAGTTTTATCTTACTTCACGTTAAGCAATAACGTTTTACTGAGTGGTAAAAATGACTTAGGCATGTGAATTAGGAGCGGTGTAAAACATGGGAGAAAGTGTCAAATCTTGGGGAAGAAGTCGAGTGAAGAACAAGTTAAAGCTGTTGAGATTTCGACTACATGATCTTCTCCAACAAACACACCAGCAACCCACCTTTCCCTCAACCTACTCAACCGATCGATGAGCTTTTTAAGGAAGACTCTCTACTATAAATAGAGAGGCTACAAGAGTGAATCGATATCTAGAAACAGAAAGCAAAAAAATCAAGAGAGCTCTCGAGAATTCATCTCAGAAAACTAGATCACAAGTGTTGTCTGAGCGTGTCGGCAACATTCTGTCCAGCATTACAATTGCAGTTTAGATTCTAGCCTAGCTTTGTATTGAACAATTGTAATGAGAAGTTGTCTATGTCTATTTAGGTAGATTTTTCAGACAGAAGTTATCTGTGACTTCAACATTTAATTCATTTCCGTTTCATCTTGTAAAATTGTAAAAAAAAGAATTTGTAATTTGTGTATATAATAAATATATACAATATTTTCAGTCATTGACCGTTATAGGTTATATAATATATATATATATATATATATATATATATATATAACCTATGTAAATTTTAAATCTTTGTGTTTTTTAAAATTTTCTATTTTTACTAAAGTGTTATCACTGATGCCGGACGACATAATCGCATATTCGACCTACCAAGGATAAATCTGCTGCAAATAATAATAATACTAATATCATTTTTATTAATATTTCAAATTGCAGAACATAACACAAACAAAACAAAACAACCAGATATTGATCATCATTAGGTCTCTTTTTTGCCTACTTTTATTACTCTGTGTTTTTTTCCCCCTTTTTTGAATTCCTTCCTTTTCAATTTGGAAGAGAATTCAATTTTCTCACAAACCCTAGCTCCAAAATCCCCCTCTTTCCATAATTAAACTCTCACCAACATACATAAATTAAAAATCCCATATCATGGTTTCCAAGAATCTAGTTTTAATTGCATAAAGTTTGAATCTTTCTTCATGGTTTTCAAGAATATAATTTTAATTGCATAAAGTTTGAATCTTTTTGTCATCGTTTCCAAGAATATAGTTTTATTTGCATAAATTTTAAATCCCATTTCATAGTTTCCAAGAATCTAGTTTTAATTGCATAAAGTTTGAAACTTTTTTCATAATTTTCAAGAACCTAGTTTTATACTTTTATATGCATAAATTTTTGATCTTTTTCTATAGTTTTACAAGAATCTAGTTTTATTTACACAAAGTTTGAATCTTTTTGTCATAGCTTTCAAGAATCTTGTTATTATGAGTATTGACAATGATGATGGTAGAGGAGGAGGATTACATGTATCAGATGAAATTTTGGGTACAATTGCGCCAATAGTTGTGTATTGGTTATATTCAGGATTGTATTGTTTGCTTGGGGGTATGGAGAAATATAGATTGCATACAAAGAAAGATGAAGATGAGAAGAATTTGGTTTCAAAAAAAGAGGTCGTTAAAGGGGTTCTTCTTCAACAGGTTGTTCAAGGTGTTGTTGCTACAATTCTCTTCGCGGTTCGTAACCCCATCAACCCTTTTATTGCAAAATTTCTGTTTGAATTTTACCATTTTTGGAGTTTGAGATATTGTGATTGCTGTATTATTTCCTCTTGAAGAGGGTTAATTAGCTTTCGTATTGTTTTCGTTTTAGCCTGATTCAAAGTCAAGATAAATAAGAGGGATTATCCAAGGGTGTGCCCAGTGGCCAACGAAGGCAAAAATACTAGGTGATTTTTTTTGGTACCTTCGTTGGTGGGAGGTGCCAGGTATCCCATGAAATTAGTTGAAGTGCACGCAAGTTGGTCCGGACACGTTATCAAAGAAAACATAAAGAAGAGTGATAGTCTTGGATAATGGAGGAAAGTTGTTGTAAGTTGACTGTGAAAGAAAAAATAGTTTACCTATAATAAAATGCTCTGAATTGGTTACGTGCGTTTTTTTATCAGTTGGATACAGAGGGTTCATATAACCATCTAATTTGAGATTGAAGCATAGTTGATTGATGGATAGATTGGTTGACCTTTACTGGTGGCTACCTATTGGGTTTTGGTCAAAGTTCGGAATTTTTTTTGATCCTTGAATTTAGGTTTATAATTTGTAGCTTGGTGCAAACGATGTGCATTTATACTTGCACGGTGTGTTCATACCTTGTGGTCGGCATGGAAGAGGAATTTGAAGAGGCCGTTATGAGAGTGAATAGTTTACTATTCTAGAATTGGCACTGTTGGATGTTTCCTTATTTGAATATGCTGAGGATCTTTAGGGGTTTTCAAACACTAATGATTAGTTTTTATTGCTGCATAATTTTGTGGTTGTTTGCAGGGTGATGAAGTTTTTATTGTAGTAGGTAGTTGAGCGTGTCTTGCCTACCCTTTCATACTAGTAGACTTTTTTTTGTCTAGTAGTTTCTTGTCCTTTGATTTCTGCTTCTATCTATTGTTTCTTGTACTTCAACTATCTTATTTATTTGTGGTGGCTATTGCTCCTTTTTCTCAAACTGCTTTATCATGGCTTATTCACTTTTGTTATTTCCTTTTTCAGACTACTTTGAAGTGCTTGTCCTTATGCCGAGTGTCTATCGAAAACAGCCTCTCTACCTCTCAAGGTAGGGTAAGGTCTGCGCACACTTTACCCTCCCCAGACCCCACTTTGTGGGATTTCACTGGGCTGTTGTTATTTTCGCACATGGAGAGAAGTGGTGATTTCTATATTGTTACATTTGAAACGTGTTTATTAGCTTTATTTTCTTTCTTGGAAATTTCTTAACAACTCTCGTATATTCTGTCGCCTTTTGTCTGTGGCTAGTTGCCTTAAAAGATATTTAATTTGTATTGGAATGAAATAGGCCCGGATAAGAGGAGTTCATATAGATGAATCATACTGTTAAACCCATCTAGTTTGGCGTTGAAGCATAGATGATTGATTAATAAATTGATCTTGTAATGGTGGTTTGCATCTGGTTGCGTTCGAAAGTTTCAAACTTTCTTTTGATCCTTGAGTTTTTGGATTTAAAATAAGCATTGTGCAGTTTACATTTGCACGGTATGTTTCATTCCCTGTGGTGGGCATGGAAGAGGAAATTCCATCCGAAGAGGCTGTTATGACTTACGAGGGATACTAGTTCATTACGGAATTTGGCCCTGTAAGGCATATGTGATACTTCATTTTTAATATTATGAGGACGTTTTAGGATTTTCTTGACATCTATCATTAAGTCTAATTGTTGCATAGTTTATAGAGTACAATTGAAGAAAAAGATCTATATAGGGTGATAGCTACTAGTTGAGGATAGGTTTTAGACTTGTTAGAGAACTTCTAATATTGTTATTAATAATGATGATGATATGATATGAGTTTAAATGAAAGAACTGGGGATTCATATAGCCTACCACAACTTGTTTGGGACTGAGGCGTAGTAGTTGTTGCTGCATAGTTTGTGGACATGATGGTGGACTTCTTTATTGATGTCTACCCTACTGATTATAGATTTTGGCTGATACAGGGACAGATATATCACTTGTCTATGTAGCTGGTATAGATAGTTATTGAAATTGTTCTTTATAAAGTAAGCAATTTTTTTATAAACCTATGAAACACTAGTGCCTTCTTTGTCTGAGCTTAAATGTTTAAAACTTCCTGTGGAGTAGAAATAAGGAAATAAGAGCCTTTCATCTGGTTAAGTGGGATTTGGTAGTTAGAGAGAAATAGGGGTGGATCGGGAATCAGGAACTTGGTGGCATAAAATCCGGCTTATTAATCAAATGGTTGTGGAAATTTGGTAAGGAGGAAAGAAGCCTTTGAGAAGGATAATCTCTTCCAAATACGGGGAACTACGATTTTGGTATTTGGGCTGGATACAAACATCACGTGGCTTAGGCTTATGGAAACACATTTGTAGTTTATGGCCATTTCTTGAAACCAAATTACAGTTAAAGTGGGAGATGGCGGGAGAACCAGATTCTTACAGGATGCATGGATTGTTCATACTCCACTAATGATGGCATACAATGAATCTTTACAGTTTTTCCCTCTAATACTAATAGTTCATTCTGTTCTATAATATGTCTGCATTCTGTTCAACTTCCACCTCGAAATGAGGCAGTTGACTTGTACTTCTATGCCCATGTGGGTTCAAACTGAACTTTGGAGTTATTGGTCCTAGCTTATAGGATCATTAGCCTAGTTTTCCATTTCTTTAGTTACACAGTTACAGTTTAATGCATACATCTCACCCGAGTTTTTCTGGCATATAGCAGCCAGTTGGTGGTTGGCTTACTTATATTCTTTAAGCGAATATCTAGTCCAACATCATATGCTTCGGAGATTGTTGCTGGACCTTGGCTTTTAAAGTGTCCCTTACCTGATTGCAAAACCTAAACCATTCTTAGAGCCCGTTTGGGTTAGCTGATTGTAAATAGCCAATAAAATAGTGAAAAACTTAGTCAAACCAAAAGTGCTTACAAGCCGAAAAGCCATAAGTTGGGATGATCTACTTATAATATTTGGTTGATTTTGGCTTATAAGGACTTTGGATGTTTACCATACGCGTAGATAAGCTGAAAAGTGCCTTATAAAAGCTAGTTTAACCAGCTTATAAGCTTAGCCAAATACCCTCTTAGTCGTTCCACAATCAAGTGGTTTTCTCGTGTATTTGAGGTCCACTTAATATCTTGTTCCACTTGTGCTCTCTCCTCTATCTTTTCCAGACTTCCTCATTGTTTGTGTTTATATATCAAAATGCATTTCTGGACAGTCACGTTTGATCATTTATTCTTGTTCACTGAACTTTACTTTTTCCGAACAGGTCACAGGTAATGATGGTGACTCTGATGGAAATCAACAGACTGGCTTCCTTGTTCTTGCTAGACAGTTATTTGTTGCTATGATGGTTTTAGATACATGGCAATATTTTATGCATCGCTACATGCATCAAAACAAGTTCTTATACAAGCACATCCATTCTCAGCATCACCGGCTTATCGTTCCATATGCGTTCGGAGCTTTGTACAATCACCCTTTAGAGGGTCTGATACTCGACACTATCGGTGGGGCCCTAGCATTCCTTTTCTCAGGCATGTCTCCTCGAGCTTCCATATTCTTTTTCTCGTTTGCTACCATCAAGACGGTTGATGATCATTGTGGACTATGGCTACCTGGAAACCTGTTCCATATTGTCTTTAAAAACAACTCGGCGTACCATGATATTCATCACCAACTTTACGGAAGCAAGTATAACTTTTCGCAGCCTTTCTTTGTGACCTGGGACAGAATACTTGGTACTTATATGCCATATGCACTCGTGAGGAAACCGGAAGGGGGTTATGAAGCTCGGCCTGATAATGATTGTAAGGATGACTGACAAATTAGTCCATGTTTAAAGTATATGCCACTGCAATTTTACCCAATATTTCCCTTTCTCAGTAATTTGTATATATTTATATATGTTTTTTGCATATATGTTGTATTACTGGTTTTCTTTTTGAGGTTGAAAAAAGAAAAGGGGGCAAATAATGTCTTTGTTTTTTAGTCATAATCTGGTTTGCCATAATTAGCTGTAGGTAGAGGAGTAGAGGTTAAAGATTGTTTGGCAAATGGTTTGTATCAATCAAGTGATATGCTTTGTGCTCTGATAGCATGTTGAGTTGGTTAAAATCGCAAAATTTAGTTTAGTATGTAACAGGATTGTGGAAAGGTAAAATTTCAGAGGTAACCTATTTGGACACCGTTATTTAACCTGTATCCAGTTCCTAAAACTTTTTGCACGTCGATCCTTTCGGAACACTTTAGAATTAGACACTTATATTTGAAGTTAGGCTTGATAAAGTCCAACTTCGGACAAAGTGTCTGAAGTTTTATATAGCTGAGGTTTAGGCAGAAAATGGCTGCTCTTTAACCATACGTGCATGCACTTTAGGCTAAAATGACTAAATTCAACCACATATGGTTAAAGTTTAGGCAAAAATAATTGAACTTCAATCATATGAAATTGAAGACACCGCATGTCTGAAGTTGTTTTCTAGTGGATAGACTTTTAATTTTTATACACCGTAAGTATGACTGGTGGTGGTCTTAAAATCGAGTATCTGTGTACTTTGGCCAGGTGGAAATAAGTAACTTTCATCCTGTTTGATCATTTTCCTTGGTGGAAGTTGATGTAGATTGTCCCTTGGAGAGTTTTTGTTGGGTTAAGTGGTCACAATTTGAACTGTAACGTTTTAATGTTAAACATCCACTAGTCTCGTACTGTCTAGTAGAGTCTTTTTTATTGTATCATCCGATATTTAATTTAGAAAAATTGCACAGATTTTAGATTGTCTTTACAAATTGAATCCTTAAGCATAAAACAAAAAGATGTCATCCTTGATTTTCCCATCTTTTGACAATTACAAGAGCATCAAGGGCCTGTGTGTGTTTTCTCAAATTAATAGCTGTCTAAAAATTGAATAAGTAAAGAACACTGTGCATGTGGACTAATGATGTTACAATTTAGATTATTCCATATTATTCAACTAATGGTACCTTTGTTGAATTACTTCAACTTCAACAGATGTCTTGGCTAAGTGGAGTCCTAAATTAGTCTTCTATCTGGTATTATGGATTTATGTTATTGTACTACTCCCTCGATGTTTGATGATCACGAAATTTAATAAAGAAAAACACTTGAAATTTATGATCTAAAATACTTTATAGACATTAAGAATAAGGTGTCTGCCTACCAAGAAGAGGTAAGGTCTGCGTAGACTCTATCCTTCTTAGATTCCATGATGTGAGATTTCATTGGATATGTTATTATTGTAAGAATAAGGTGAGAAATTTAAAAATAAATATTTTTTGAATAAAAAGTATGATTTTCTTTTTGAATTCAACTAAAAAGAAAACAAGTTACATAAATTGTAACACTGTATGTTAGTGTTTCTGGCCTCTTCTTGACAGGAACATTGCAAGCTTGTCTAGTCTTTATCTAAAATAGATTAATATTGATTTAACAATGACATGAGGATTAGGGGAATTAATCGGTTAGATCCATTAGAGGCGCCTTCATTAAATAAACATTGTATTATAAGCAGTATTTTAAAAGGCAGTTTCAGGACTAGCTTGGGGCTCGCTTAAGGGCAGGGCACTGACAAAATGCCCCGGGACTCACGTGCATTTATGCTGTAAGCGCCCGATTGTACGCCTTAAACACGCTTAACGCCCAATGCTCGAGGCTCGCGAGCAGTTCTTACACAAATTATATATTAATTCCTTAATTAAAATCATTGGCCCTCATAATTCTTTAACAAATGAATGATACTTGATAGTTTTTCATTTATAGAAATAAGAAGATTGTGTGTAACTCAAATAACAAGTCGTAGAATTGCATATTTACTATTTGAGAACATCGTGAGGATGAATATCACTTAATATTTTTTTAAAAAATACGTAGCCGAATTGTACATTTTCAGTTGTCATTGATCTTTTGCCCTATGTATCAAAATTATTATATTTTATTATTTCGCTATTTGAAAATAATTTTATTTTTATTTGTGAAGGAGTTACGTTTTAATTATAATACTAATAAAGTTTATTGATTATTTGCTTATGGGGAGATAAGATGAATAGTATGATAGTAATATTGTTTTAAGAAATTGTGATTTGTTCATTGTTCATTGTTTGAAAGTTAATATGTTAGAGTTGATTTACATTTCATAATAGCTTTTATTTCATTGTATTATTTATAATTGTAAAATTATGTTATATATAATTACAAGTTGTAAGTGGCGTATAATAAATTGTTTTGATTAGTTTTTTGTGAGGATGAAACACACACACACACACACACACACACACACACACACACATATATATATATATATATATATATATATATATATATATATATATATATATAATTTTACCTATTTAAAAATATTTATTGTAAATATATATTATTTTATGAAATACTAAATATTATATACCCATGAGGCTTACGCCCTGTGCCACGGGGCTTATGCTTCGCCGATGCATATATAAAACGGCCCACCTTATGCCCCGCCTTTTAAAACACTTATTATAAGTTGTGTTTTCTTATTCAAAGTGACAGGCGATAATGTGAATTGTTGGATGTTTACTTCGTTGGAATTAGAGAAAGGAAAAATATTTGTAATTTTCGTCCCTAAATTACTGGTGAATTTTAGTTTTGGTACTAGTGTTTTAGTTACGTTTAGCTTTCAATCTATAGAATTGTTCAATTATAAAATCTCCATTAACAAATTTTCACAAATTCACTAGATAATTGTTATACTATGCGATTGCACATATTCTATGCTAGGATTAGTTTATTTTGGTCCTTTTTAAAAGTTAATACAGTGAGTTTAAAATACTTTACTACTAGGAGCTCCAAAAGTGGAAAATATTATCTTAATTGAAGGTTGAATATGTTCAGAAAGGTGGCAGGTATCGTGTGAAATTAGTCGAGGTACGCATAAATTGGCCCGGACACCACGATTATCAATAAAGAATGTTCCGAATATATTAGAATCAAAATTAGAAGTTGTCATTACTAATAAGAGATCAGATAAACTATCCAATTGTCTTTAGCTACTTATCAGATGCCCTAGAGAACTGCTATAACATTACAAAAAAGATACTATTGCTATTTGTTGGGAGATTTTACTCTATTGTACTTTATAAAACAGTACGAGAAGTATATCACTATTATAAGTATTCGAAAGGATAAACAAAGATTCAATAATTCAACTAGAAATCTGAAATTACAATTGTAGAACGAGAAAAAGTCGAAACTGCTATTGTTATTGCTGAGTCGAGTGTGGCACTCTGTCCTTAAGACAATATTGCCCCGTATGTATCCTTTATACGTCCTGGACAATTTGTCTCCCAAGATAAAACAGCAATGGAACACTTGAGCAAATGAAACTCAAGAGCTACCGTGAAGAATATTGAGTAACGAAATGATGCTTGAAAGTTGTAGGAAGAACTGTTTTTGCTTGTGTATATTTCTGTATTTTCGTGTATCATCTATGTCTCTCAACAATGGTGTAAGGGGGTGTTTATATAGGTGAGGGAGGGGACTGAAAAACTGCCTCCATAATAGCCAAATAATGGTCATTATGGAGGTAGTAAAGGTCACCAACATAAATGGTGAAAGACCAACGGATTGGCCATTATAGGAGGAGTAAGTCAGCCAAAATAAATGGCTGAATTGAGTGCTTGGAGTTTCTGTTCTGTTCTGCCCAATTCTGACTTTCTGGAAACTTCAGGGACCAAACTGTACATCTTGAAAACTTCAGGGACCAAACTGTACATCTGAAAGAATTCCGGTCCAAACTATACTTCTAAAACTTCTGGGATCAAACTGTACTTCTGGCCCAAAAAGATAATATCAGAAGACCCACGGCCCACGACCAGAGAACCAGAGAACCAGAGAACCCGAGAACCCGAGAACCCGGAACCGGACCGGACGGGACGGGTGGGCGGCGGCGGCGCGCGTGTGGTCTTTCCTCGAACCGAAGCACATCTAGGTCCTCCATCCTTTAAACACATGGGATACCCCTTGGGGGTCCCAAACCCCAAACCAATTTCGAGTCTTATATACACAACAATTCTTTCTTCCTCTACCGATGAGGGAGAATTGAACACAATACCACACTTTTCCATGCTTCAAACACCTCACTTCGTGAACCAATATCTCTTTCATTTCTCAATGAAATTTGACGATTCTTGGCCCTACGGTTATCTACGTACTTAGTAGATCATGCATGTGTGAAGAACCAGATTCTCCAACATACGTAACACTAGTGTTTAAGTCGTTAAAGTTGGTCGGTCGCAACTCCCGCCAAAGGCTAATTTCCAACAATCCCCTCTTGAAAGAGATTTTGGCGCACTCACATGGTGTCTTTTCATTTCCAACAATATTTCAGCGGACCGATGTTGCATAAGGAGAGGTAGTTTCAGCTTTGAACCTTCCATAGTTAAGTACCATCGGACTTACTTACTGTGCGGTGAACGTGATGTCTTGAATCGTCAGTGTTTAGTGTAAGCTAAGTCAATGGTACCAACACAACAAATTCCCTTATTCTCTTCTTCGTAATGTTTTGTCCGTTTTGGCCATGGACAACGTCTTGGATTCTTAAGTGCGTTCATTTGAGGCGGCCCGTCCTCGCACTTAAATAGGTGGTCTCCTACAAGGTATCCTGTTATACCCCACTTCACAAGTGTTAGGAACCATTAAAAGTTTCCCAAAGACCTAACCTCAACTTGTTGAGGATCATTACAGGTTTTGAAAACTTAACCTTTACCCATACTGCAGATAGCAATTAACGTCTATCGCGGGAACGACTTTGAATTTGGTGTTTCTTTTCAGAAATCACTATCCGAAGTGCTCATGCTTCTACTGAAGCGATCAACTGAACCTTTACAACTTAGTTTTCCCATTGAACCAAATTACTGGGATCTCCAGTTAGTAAGGTTGGGTTACCACTGTATTGGTCCGTATATTTTGGGTTTTAAGCCCATTCCCCTAGACAGGCAGAACACTTGATCTCCGGGTAGTCCCTTAGTTAGTAAATAAGGAAGTGACACCCGTGATGATCAACTGTCATACGGTCTTATGTCTCCGACAGATCCTGACAGATATGTCCAGACGCCGTCATCCGTGTCCTTCCTGAAGCCGACCGGCTAGCCATAGTATATAACTGTTGAAGACACGGGTTTCTCCCAATATGGGACGTCCTCTAATGAGTCGTGAAGTTACTCAACTTCTTTCATGCTTTGTATAAAGCGATAAACTCCGATACCATCATAAATCGGTCGATGCAAGCTTGCTTAGAGGTTTTTCCAAGATCCACCATACACATTTACTTGTGGCTTTGGTGTTTTGAATCGATGTCCGGTTGCATTATCGTGTTCTCCCGAATCATTGGACATCCAGAATACTATAATCCGTAGATAAGCGAATAATTCAGATATCGTCATATCCGACTTAACGCCTTCTATTGATCATGTATTAAGATCATCGGTGAAACTTAGTTCAACTGATCTGTTTGTAGGACGATACCAGGTTGGTTGTAGTGTGTACAATACATTGAACTACACATTACCTGTGCATATCGCTCCTTGTCTATGGGTGCACCATGATTCCAATCAGTTCTATGATTCATATCCATTGGTGGCTTCAACGAGACTGTCAACTATCGACCAGTTCGTTAGATGTCTTAGAAATCCAATTCCTAAGATGTCATCTGTGATAACCATATCTTTCATATCGAGACTTTATTTCAATACGACTTTTACTTTCAGACGGTTGATTCTCCAACTGTTGGCTTTCTAACTTTAGAGTCAATATTTCTGTGGTCAGATTCATTATTTCTGTTTTATCTGAAACTTTCAGGACCAAAATGTAAACATTTCAGGGACCAAAATGAAAGTTCAGGAAGAAGCCCAACAGTCCAGAAAACCAACTTTGATTCTCTTCTTCCAACTCTCCGGTTGGGAAGACTATTTCAACATTCATGCCACGCAAGACTGCAATGACCCATGATGTTAAGCTACTCCCAGGGGAGCACATGTTCAAGTAGCCGAGGCTTTGAACTCGTCAGTAGATCCATCTACTTTATACTCACTTTTGAGTATCCTTTTTCACAACCCAAAGGTTCTTTTTCCGGAGGAAGATCAACCATTACTCAAGTATGGTTCTATATGAGGGAATCTATTTCTCTCTTTGTAGCTTCTTTCTAAAGCAGAGCATTTGGAGATGACAATTATTTATTAATTGTCCATGGTTCATTTTTAACCATACAAGCTAGAAGGACTGGAACAAGTCTTTGTCCCCTTCTTTGCTCCGTCTCGGTTCAACATCTAGAATCCCCGAGTTCTGCAGATCTGGAATATTACGTTCCGGATAGCCAGCAACTTTTGAGTCCTGTAGATACGGAACGTCTAGTTCCGGACAGTCAGGCCCTCGCGGGTTCTTGTTAACCTTGAGCAATTACTCCTTTTTCCTATTTCAAGGAAAGTTATCTTCAATGAATTCAGCATTCTTTGACGCCAAGAGGTGATAAGCACTACTGTTATTTGCAGATCTAGTGGATATGCAATCTACAGTCTTAGGTATGAAACCACCCCACATCACAATGTGAGATCCTTTCCATGTCTCACACGGAGGGTTACCCTTATCCTTATGCGGAGTTTTATTGAGAATCGCATTAGCGGTAAGGATCGTCGTGCCCCACATAACTTGGGCGTACGGGTTTGCGCTTGGCTAACACCGTTGGACTGAGGTGAGTAATGAACAGTCGTTTAATGAACGATGCTTCACATTCTCCCCCTCTATCGCTATGAATTTCGCAATCCATATGCTTAGTTGATTTCCAACTTCTGCTTTGTAGCGCTTGTCCGCTTCAACAACTTCATCTTTTCTGTTCAACAAACAAAGGATTTTATACGTTGTACCATCATCAATGAAGATCACAACGTACTTGTCTCCCCCCTCTATTTTGTATAAACTTCAAATCACCCAAGTAGGTATGACTAAGTTCTAGAGGAGCGGTGCTTCTTTCGCTATTCCCTTGACGGAATTTGGAAAGGTGATTTTGCCTCTTCGCCTACCTCACATTCATTTTGAGGGTTTATGTCGAAAGAAGACAACAATCTCAACTTCGCTAGCTTTTAAATGACTTGCTATTTAACGTGTCTTAATCTATGATGGCATAGATGCACGGATTACAAATATATCATTCATTTGGCTACATACGTACTGTACCATTCTTAGTTATTACAGACCTGTTGGACTAGTCTCAAACCAGCTTGACCAACAGTGTCCCTTAAATCAAGTTAGGAACATGTAACACCTCTTTTTAGAGTGATCTCATTCCTTGAAGTCCTATTGAGGACAACCTCTCCAACCCCTTCTACTTTAGAGGTGGTGTTGCTTCACATGAACAACCTCTTGCCCGTGGTTAGGGCATAACCAGATCATATGTGATTTGGATACTCTGGCCCACTCCAGTTGCTTTGGCAGACTGAGTGTCCAATTTCTTTTCTGCCTTTCTTTAGGCCTTCAGATCGTTTAAGACCTGGAAATTCTGGCCCACCTTACTAGGTGTCCATTACTTTTCTTATGAAATGAATTCTGGCCTCACTCCAGTCGCCCGGAGGCTTTATATGACCGAGTGTCCAATATCATCATATCAAAGGAATTTTGGCCCACTCCAGTCGCCCGGAGGCTTTATATGACTGAGTGTCCAATATCATCCTATGAAGGATCTTCTGCCAAATAATATGACAGGCTCAACGTCATTAACTTTTAGACTTCTTCCATTATGATTGGTGCCCAGATAATTCTTGGCGCTTACTTAAGTGTGGTAACGATTTGCATGATCGGTGGATCTTTCTCCCTCGTATGTGCGAACATACTTTACACACTTTAATAATTACACTTAAAAGAACGGATCTTCTTAAGTCGTTTACAAAATCCAATCTTTAAACGGAAAAGAAGATGAGATTAAACTTCTGATTTGTTAAAGCGTAAGGAATATAAATTATTTTCATATTCCTCCTTACTTTAATCCATTTTTAATCAGACATCATTTAATCTTAATTCTTGACAAGTAAGAAAAATACTTATCATTTAATCTTAATTCTTGACAAGTAAGAAAAATACTTATCATTTAATCTTTATTCTTGACAAGTAAGAAAAATACTTATCATTTAATCTTTATTCTTGACAAGTAAGAAAAATACTTATCCCAATTTCGGATTCTGGCTCACTTCAGTCACTTCATCAGACTGAGTATCCATTTCCTTCTCACCATTATTCGGATCTTTTATTTGGGACAGATATAGGCCTTCTGATGCAAGATAGAATAACATCTTCAGTCTTCTCCTCTTGTCCCAGTTGACATCCTCAAGCTCTCGAGAGCGCTTGTTCCCACCAGTCTTGGTAGCGGTGACACTATGAACACGTTCATTATCATCACTCTCTTCTACCAGAAAACCATTGCCATATCCAGATTTGGTCACAGAACTTTTGACCGACATCTTTCGAACACTAATAGTAATACTATACGTATATTGTCTTAAGTTGTTGGGAGATTTTACTCTATTGTACTTTATAAAGCAGTACGGGAAGTATATCACTATTACAAGTATTCGAAAGGATAAACAAAGATTCAATAATTCAACTAGAAATCTGAAATTACAATTGTAGAACGAGAAAAAGTCGAAACTGCTATTGTTATTGCTGAGTCGAGTGTGACACTCTGTCCTTAAGATAATATTTCCCCGTATGTATCCTTTATACGTCCTGAACAATTTGTCTTCCAAGATAAAACAGCAATGGAACACTTGAGCAAAGGAAACTCAAGAGCTACCGTGAAGAATATTGAGTAACGAAATGATGCTTGGAAGTTGTAGGAAGAACTGTTTTTGCTTGTGTATATTTCTGTATTTTCGTGTATCATCTATGTCTCTCAACAATGGTGTAAGGGGGTGTTTATATAGGTGAGGGAGGGGACTGAAAAACTGCCTCCATAATAGCCATTATGGAGGTAGTAAAGACCAACAGATTGGCCATTAGATGAGGAGTAATTCAGCCAAAATAAATGGCTGAATTGAGTGCTTGGCGTTTCTGTTCTTTTCTGCCAAATTCTGACTTTCTGAAAACTTCAGGGACCAAACTGTACTTCTGGCAATGTTTTCTGGCCCAAAAAGATAATATCAGAAGACCCTCAGCCCTCAGCCCGAGAACCCGGAACCGGACGGGCGGGCGGCGGCGGCGCGCGTGTGGTCTTTCCTCGAACCGAAGCACATCTAGGTCCTCCCTCCTTTAAACACATGGGATACCCCTTGGGGTCCCAAACCCCAAACCAATTTCGAGTCTTATATACATAACAATTCTTTCTTCCTCTACCGATGAGGGAGAATTGAACACAATACCACACTTTTCCATGCTTCAAACACCTCACTTCGTGAACCAATATCTCTTTCATTTCTCAATGAAATTTGACGATTCTTGGCCCTACGGTTATCTACGTACTTAGTAGATCATGCATGTGTCAAGAACCGGATTCTCCAACATACGTAACACTAGTGTTTAAGCCGTTAAAGTTGGTCGATCGCAACTCCCGCCAAAGGCTAATTTCCAACACTATTACATTATTAAGACTTTACAAGTGAATAATACTTTAGGAAATTGAGAGAGGCAGAAAAACTGATGGATGTTGTTTCAAAGAAGCAGATCAGCAAACGTGTTTTTGCTATAATTAATTGGGGTAGAATTCATAAATACACTACTAGTTATTTTTCAGTCCCAGTAATTGAGAAATAAATACTGTCATAGAGTTTTAAATTTCACATATTAAACTTCAGGACATTGTCATGGAGTTTTACTTATGAAATTTAAAACTCGATAACAGTGATTATTTTTCAAAGAAAGTGAGCGCTATTTCATATTCGCCTTCATCAACGTTAGAAGGACATAAACTCAAAAAATAGAGGTGCTCGTGTTGTGATTTTGAGTCTTGTTTGTGTTTAATAGTAACAGCAGAAAAAAAGCGAAAATAATTTTAAGCTCGAGACGTACAAGAATAGAGGATGGTGTGGATCTACCAGAAGAGGTATGCATAAAAGTATTTGCCTCCAGGAGGAATCCTAGAATTTCGTATATTTTCTGGGTTTGGAAAAGTGTGGATTTTCAAGAATGAGAATCATATGATATGTTGGGAATCTCTTATGATAATCATCCAATTCAAGCAATGAATGTAAGAGTTGCAACAATTTATTTCAATGAGGTTATTTTTCGCATTGAAAACGTCATTACTTCGTCAGCTCAGCTCAACTCGTGGTGAAAAATTCTCTATCCCTTAATATTTGTACAAATCCAATAAATCCATGTCATGTGATTCTTAGATAAAATTTTAACAAATAACTATCCTTAATCATTAAGTATGTTTTATCGTTTTAATTTGTGACATTTGATTATTGCATTAATACATGTATTCTTATTTCATAAAATAATATATAGGTTCATGCACGTTATTATAGTATCGTCAACCAAACACTATATTATCTTATATTAAATTTTATGCAGAGATTAATTATTCATATGCATCAATCAAACGATGTGTTATCTTAAGCGAAATTTCACACTGGAATAGTTCTTCTTTCTATACTCGTAACAAGTGGAGATCGTGATTGGCCCTTTTCCTTTTACAAAGTGTAGCTGTCACATAATTTACTACTGCACGATCTTGATTTTTTTTTTACCACCAAAGGATGTGGTGCAGTGAATGAAGTTGCTCCTTCCTTAACCAAAGGTCTCGAGTTCAAGCCCTGAGTATGGCAAAATCCTTGATAGGGAGCCGAATATAGTCGAGCTCCAATGTGGGTACCGAACACCGGGTGAAAAAAACAAAAAAAATATATATTTCTTTTTCAATTATATTGTACAGTGAAATTCAAATCTACTAACAACAACATGCCAGTATAACCCCACAAGTGAGAAGAAAAAATTTGATCAAGAAGACTGCATCTATTTGCCCTTCACCAAGGCTGGGTTGAGACTTCATAACTACAATCAATTTCATCATCCTACATTTTTTACAAGTAATAGTACGTACATTCAAGATCCCCTTCAAGAAATGAATCAGATTCAGCTTCGTTTCTAGGATTGGGACCCTTCCCAATCGTTGAAAGACTGAGCGAGAACGGTAAGAGGTGCACAAACAAAGAATGTCGTTGTGCTGGCTAATCAAGAAGATCCACTTGAATTGAACCATTACATCAAGAAGAACCACTTGAATTGAACCATTACATGATCTGTTTTCGGAGGGAAGAAAATGTTCCTAAAGAATACATCAAAGTTTAAGAAAGACTAATTATGTAATGAGGGGGTTCAAAGAGAGGAAAGAACAATAAATGAATGCAAATGTTACAAAGCATAATATCATACAGTATAATTTATGGATCCATCAATAGAAGGTTAAACATATACCAAGGAGCCTCCTCTCATCAAACGAACAAAAAATTCTTGTGGTGAAGTTCTGCTATAATCAACCGATTACCCTTTGATAATTGAACATTTGTTCCTTGCGATCCATTACAAATTGTATCGATCAGTAGCACCATCACCATCTTCGTGGCCATCTTATCGTGTGGATGTAGAATTATTATCCCCCGCGGTCCAATATCTTTTGACTGCTACCAATATTTTTTCGGGAACAAGGGGGCCATCTTCATGATCCATCAATTTAAAGTCCCATCTCATACCTCCTATTATCTTCTTCACCTTGATTAGCTCGTCTACAACGTCCCTCAGAATAACAGCACCTTCTGGCCGCAAAATACGGTCCATCTCTAAGAGAATGTCTTCAAAGTCACACCTTCAGGATTCAAAAAAGAAAGTCAGTAGAGGAATGTTAAAACACTAATCACAAAGCAATTTTCGCTTCTTCCCCATTGTATTCTGAATTTTTACCATAATACAGGCGACAGCAGCAACAAGAAGAAACAATACCCTAGATTTAATCAAAACATACACTTGCCCTCTTACTTGTAAAATAAACTACAGGCAATCCCATGCTTGATTTTGGATTTAATCCTGAGAATTACCCAAAAGTTTTAAGTGGTGAAATATTTACTGAATCCGTCCATTATCTTTTATTTTTCTTCTGAAAATGGTACCCCCTCCGTCCCAATTTAAGTGGCGGTGTTTGACTAGACATGAAGTTCAAGAAAGAACGAAGACTTTTGAAACTTGTGGTCTAAAACAAACCATAAAAAATAAATTATCTCATTCAAGGTAAAATGGGAAGTTTAAAGTTAATTGTTTCTAAATAAGGAAGTATGAAATTCTTTTTGGGACAAACTAAAAATGATAGTATGACACAGAAATTGGGACATATGGAGTAACTTTTTTCTAAATCCATGCATCATTTCTAACTTATTTTTCCTTTTAGCCTATACCAATTCAGTAAACCTTTTCTAGTTACTTAACCTATTGGTCTAGCATTGAATTCACATGCAGACAAATCGCCAACCTCCAAAAATGGTATTGATTTAAACATATCCCTTAACTCTAATACAATTAGAAAAGAAAAGCTCGTACTCGTAGACACAGAAGGGGTCGGCTGCGGAAGAAGGATTATGTGAGATAATTAAAACAGACTCGCCAAACTTGAAAATTACGAACATGATGTACCAACGAAAAATGCGAGTTGGTCTAAGAAAAGACATGAATTTTATGCATTATATACTAGTTTTGCTTTGCATAAAGCTCAGCTTCAGAATGGGATTCAAAGAAAGCAATTAAATGTACTCCTTTTGTTCAATTTATATGATAGTATTAACTTTTGACTGAGTTTAAGAAGTTAGTTTGACTTATACACTTACTTGTCCTTGTATAAACTGAAAAGACCATGAGCATGAATGAGATCATAAGTCCTTGGGTACGTCGAGAATGCTTCACACCTGAAACACAATATAATTGTGAGCAGAGGGTAGCTATCAACAGGATAAGAGGAAGAAAATCACTGAATAAAGTAAATCAACAGTTTGAACTCCTTATGAAGAGACAAAGTTAGACAAAAAGCAATTTGTTCAAAATGTAGCCTGCATAGGATTGATATTCCTTTAGTCATTTCCACAGAGCAGAAAAGATTTGGTGCTGAAAACAAATGCAGTAACTAATAGAGAAAATGACAAAAATGGTCCCTTATGTTTGGGTGTAGGTTCAAAATAGTCCCTAAAGTATGTTCTGAGCAGTTTTGGTAAAATTAACAAATTATATCCGCTAGATCTGATGAGAATTGTGGAAAAGAAACTTAACAATAAACATCAGAAAAGTCTCATCAAATCCTAGAAACTACAACACAAAAAACTGTACTAGACACCAAAAAGGGACCAAACGTAACAGAAATTGCACATAAAAAAGTTGTACCAGACTTTAGAAATAGAGCAAAAATAGCAGAAACGGCAAAAACTATACCTCCAACTATGAGTTCTCGCTAAATCCTTTTTTTCTAGAGTTCCCATTAAATCTAACGGACAAAGTTTGTTAAATATTTGACGGAGACCAAAAGTGCTCACTTTTGGCAAACTCAAGGGACCAAAATGTTCAGACCATATTTTAGGGACTATTTTGAACCTACCCCAAACAAAAGGGGCCATTTTTCTCATTTTCTAGCAACTTCTATCATTGTATATATGTGTTGTGTGCATGTGTAATTAAACTTTAAACCCTCTGATATTTAAGGCCTCTTCTTATATTTTCCTCTTCATCCCAAAGATTGTGATTTTAGTGTCCTCTAAGGTTATGTTAACTACTATACCTAGACCAGAAGTATAAGTGCAAACTAGCATAGAAAGGAAAGTAAAGTTAGATCAAGGTTTCCTTTCATATGACAATTACTTGATTCTTCTCAAAGTCATTGATATAGAACAGAGGTTTCCTTTAATGGTCCTTTGCATTTACTACCAAAAGACTAGAGAATACAAGATTAATAATCACAACAACAAAAATCGAGTGGCAAGAGTACGAAAAGAATGTTGTCCTTGATAAGTTACCAAAGCCACAATCATAAACCCCCTGTCTTAATTTATGTGACACTTTTCGTTTTTCGGGATTCAAACTATATAAACTTTGACCAACATTTAGAAATGTATTTTTTCATCATATTGACATAAGAATAATTGCAAATTATACATTTTCACAAAAAAAAAAAAAGATGGAAGAAGAAGAATTGCAACTTATAGTACTTTTTGTATAGTTTTGAATATCTAAATTTTAATTTTGAAATAGTGAGTTGATCTAATCCAATTTAACTTCAAAAGATTAGTCAAATTGACTCTCAGGAAGAAAAAGTGTCACATAAATTGGGACGGAGGGAGTACCAGATAAGTGGAGTATATAATTGAGCATATGAGAGAGGAAGCCATACCAGTCGTGATAAATTCCGATAAGCCCTCGTTCATATATGACTCCCAGGGTATTTTTCTCGGCTATTGTAGGCATAACATTCATAACCCACAACTTAGGAGATTGAAGAGCTGCAGCAAAACCTCCAACTCCAGAATTCATGTCCATGATATTACGGTACCTTCCTGTGTCAATGAGTTTGTTAATTTTCTTGTAAGCACTTACATGCTTCTTCCATCTTTTGTTGTCTTCCAGATATGCCTCAACGGAGACTCCAGAAACTAGTCCATTAGCAATTCTTGGGGGAACAGCAAAAAGTCTCTCAGGGAATGGCTTTAGAACCTTGTCATCACCATTGCCTTTGCTTGGTGTTATGCATGCTTCCATTTTGTTGTACCTGATTAACAAAAACAAAATAACGGAATCCTTGAAACATGATCTTCAATATTGAGTTTGCGGAGCATTGTATGCAACATTAGATGCAATTAAAGAGTTTATCCTTTTAGAGGGTGAATGACTAAGCTTATAAGCTGGTCAAACTATCTTATACGCACTTTTTAACTTATATACGGTTTTGGTAAACATCGAAAGCGCTTGTAAGTCAAAACTAGCCATAAGTTAGTCATTCCCAACTTATGTTTTACAACTTATAAGAACTTTTGGTTTGACCAAAGCTTTTACTATTATATCCCTAATATCTTCTGTAATCTCCAAAATATTCTTCCTAAAACATAATTTTTATGTATTTCTCCATTCTATTTCTGTCATTCGTCCTTTTTTTTTTTTATGTAAAAATACTTTTAAATTTATACAACAACAATATACCCATTAATCCCACAAAGTGGGCTCTGGGGAGGGTAGAGTGTACGCAGACATTACCCCTACCTTGTGAGGTAGAGAGGTTGATTTTGATATACCCTCAACAACTTTCATTTTATATTTTCTGAAAATAACTTTGAGGACATTCCGGTCATTTTAATAGAAATAATGCTTATCAACATCTATTTACCAAATACATTATCTGCTTATTATACCTAGTCAAAAAAAAAAACATTATCTGCTATTAGTTTCAGCACTTTTATTCAAACACGTAACTACTTATTTGTAAAATCAGCTTCTTCACCTAAAGTGCTTTTCAGCACTTGATGCTTATCAGCTACTTTAAATAAGCTAATCCATACAGGCTCTATTCGCTAAGGTTGAAAGCGACATGCTAATAGCTGTTAATGTTGTAATGTGCACCTAACTGCCTTGCACCAACAGGTTGCATGGTAAGTGCATAAGGTAAATATCCACCATATCATATTATCACAAAGCTCTTTAGAGACTTCTAGATATCTTTTCGCATACAGAGACCTTCTTGAAACACAGTTCGTCTTAGGAAAAAAGTTTACTTCAGTCCAAAAGGTACTTATATAGTTTTGGCATTGATGACAATCGATTTTTTTAGGACATCAGAAGAGAAATCCTGGTTTAAGCTAGATGGGAGGCAAGAAGCACATTCTCTTTAGCTTTTGCTTGAAGTATGAGTTCCAACATGTAAAAATGGAGTAATTAGAATGATGATGTACCAGACGTCATCCGGATCTGCAGATTTACAAAGTGTAGCTTTAGAATCTTCTTGTGCAGATCGGCATGACTCAACATCCATCCTTTTCTGCCAAATAGCAGTCTCTCCCTTCTCAGATTTCTTCTCCCAGCACAGACGTTTAGCAATCTCTTCAATCTTTCTTTGTTCTTCCTGAAGGTCCTCTTTGGGACGCTGCCAGGCCTTGTAATTAGTCTTCCAATTGATTGGAGGGCCAGAAAGCACCCAGTAGCCACCAGGTCGAAGAACTCTATCAACTTCCATCATGAGGATTCCATCTGCATGAAGAAAGACTAAGTTATGAAACAAAAAAAACTGCTACCGAAAAGGTTAAGATTTTGAACAAACCATAAACAAAAAACAAGTAAAAGGTAGAAAAGTAAAACCAGATGTCTTCCGAAATTTTAAAAGGTTACACTTGTTCAAAATGCAATTCGTTATCAAGAAGGTATTCTTACTACCACACAATATTCGTACCAGCAGCTCTCCATGGGATTAGACAACGAGAACAATGAGCCATATCAAAGGCCTCAGATGGATATGGCATTTTGACTGTTCCTAGTACGCCAATAACAGCAGGTACACCCCTTTCAAGAGCAAACTGAACCTGAGCTTCATGTGAGTCTCTTGGAGCAAATGACATTACGATGACATTCTTTGTCCAAAGATAAGCACCCCAACTTGCCACCTGGTACCATAAAGCATTGTTAGTCAAAACAGGCAACACAACCAAGAAATATGCTCCAAGTAGGTGAAGAAACTGAGACACAATTATCTTTGGGCTTTTTTCCATTTTTGACCCATTGGCTGAAATTAATTACGGGTGGTAGCCGAAAACATAACATATACAATGATTATGTATATATTATGTCTATTATATGTATATTTATACTTTTTTTAGGTCTATTTATACTTAATATACAAAACCTATACATTTGCTGGCTATTATCTTTTTGAGAGGTCCCAAAATGTAATTATCCCGAAATCAGGCCTTTTGCTATAAGAGAGATTTTCACAGCAGAAAACATACCCCACAACCAGTGTCTAGAGCAGTCCGAACAGTTCCATTTTGAATTGGGATTACTGAAGCAAGCTGATCAATATACTTATCTGCTCCTTGAGGAAACTGTGTCCCTCCTCCAGGGAACCTAAACACATTACCTTCATACTGAATCCAGTTTTGAATGGCCTTCTCGACCGTCAAGCTCTTATACGGAGCATTGGCATATGGAACATAATCCCGACTTTTTGGCCACGGAAATGGTGTAACATACCCCTTAGGTGCTGGAATAAGGCAATGCAACTCTTTTTCTTGAGGTGGACAATGTCTTTCTCGATAAATCATATTTTCCCTTGGGAAGTGCATAGCACGCTTTTGATCTTGACATGGTGTATGATCAGTGTAACGAGGATGACATGGCTTAAATTTTTTTATATCTGTCCCTGAATCATCTATACTACCAGGTTGGCCACCGTGACTAGTCTCAAAATTGAGATTTGGTAAGATATTGCAGTTCTCACCAGTCTTGGTGACTACCAGAGCTATACTATCTCCCTTCCCGACGCCGCTTCTCTGCCATGCTCCGAGCAAATAGAAGAAGCAACAGAGACCAGCGACTATAATGATTGACACAGAAGTCCTGGTCCTATTGTCCCCTGAGCTTTTGTTTGCCATTGCTTTCCCGAAATGATTTTAACGCCGAGTTAGGAAAGCGAAAGAAATTGAATGCCGATGCACATGTGTTTCAGTACATGCATTCAGACATCACACCATATACTGCAAATCACCTCCATTATGAAAAAGAGTTCGTAGCTAGATCAGAGCACAGTTATACAATAAGTTGCACGTTGAGGAGGTTTCAAAAGATCATAGCTTTTGATACTAAATGCTGTTTAAGATTCTAGAAGTCACTTTTAGATAATTTGAGAGGAAAATCAAATAAAGCTCCATTTTCGCCCTGATACTTTAAGGAAAATAATTTACTCATAAACTAAATAAATTTCTTAATGATCTCCACAATCCTCCACAACAGAAATAGCTAGCAACACCCTATTTAGTAAGAAACCTACTTTAATTAGAAACTGAAAAACCTATTCCTATATAATTTTGACTCCAAATCATGTTTAGGCATGAATTAAATAAATACCAAATTATAAATAATTTTGATTTCCTACAACTTTGACTTAGTCTCCCAACAATACTCCGATGACTGCAAATTAAGGTAGCAGGCGATTACTATTGAAGTTTAAACACCCAGCAGTTTACTTGGAACAAACTCAAATCTAACAAACCCACAAAATCAAGCTTTCAAATAAGTTGTCTTAGTCCCTAAATAGTAAACAGGTCTATTATCAAACAACAGTGCATCAGCTGATAGAACACCACCCAAAGCTACAAAAAAAGAAACTTGAAGCCAAGAACAGATACTTAGAAAACTACAAAAAGAGAAACTTGAATCCAAGAACTGATAAAATGCTCGAAACTACAAGTTTGTTATACTTTAATTACACTAAGTATCTATTATTATGATACCCCATTAGAAAAAATTTGA
Source organism: Anisodus acutangulus (assembly GCA_029783415.1). Taxonomy (NCBI): domain Eukaryota; kingdom Viridiplantae; phylum Streptophyta; class Magnoliopsida; order Solanales; family Solanaceae; genus Anisodus; species Anisodus acutangulus. The sequence goes on along the minus strand of CM056489.1, from coordinate 6,317,931 downwards.
ACTTTGTACTGTAAATGGGTTTTAGAAAGTGAAGTCTCACTTGACAAATGAATCAATCAAATCAATCTGATAAGAAAGAAAGAAACTTTATAATCAAGAAATCCAATGATTGAATGAAAGATCAGCTATAGAGGGTTAAATCAACACACCAATGGCATGAAAACTTTTCCAACACTTCCTTAAAGACCTTCCAACTGCAAAATGCTCAAAACTGCAAGTTTATTATACTTTAACTACTTTAAGAAGCTATTATTATGATACCCCATAATAAAGAGATTTGAACTTTGTACTGTTTTAGAAAGTGAATTCTCACTTGACAATGAATCAATCAAACTGACAAGAAAGATAGGAACTTTATAATCAAGAATTCCAATGGTTGAATGAAAGATCAGCTATATAAGGTTAAATCAGCATACCAATGACATGAAATTTTTTCCAACACTTCCTTAATGAACCTTCCAACTACACTAAGAAACTATTATTATGCCCCCATAAGAAAAGATTTGATTTTTTTTTACTGTAAATGGGTTTAGAAAGTGAAGTCTCACTTGACAAATGAATCAATCAAATCAAACTGAAAAGAAAGATAAGAACTTTATAATCAAGAACTCCAATGAATAAACAACAGTGTAATAGAATACCACCCAAAGCTACAAAAAAAGAAAAGGAAACTTGAATTCCAAGTATTGATAAAATGCTCAAAACTGCAAGTTTATTATAAAGAACTACACTAAGAAGCTATTATTACTATACCCCATAAGAGAAGATTTGAACTTTGTACTATAAATGAGTTAAGAAAGTGAAGTCTCACTAGACAAATGAATCAATCAAACTGATAAGAAAGATAGGAACTTTATAATCAAGAATTCAAATGATTGAAGGAAATATCATCTATAGAGGGTTAAATCAACATACCAATGACATGAAATAAATTTCCAACACTTCCTTAATTTTGCTTTACAGTCCACAACAGAAACTTGAAGCCAAGAACTGATACCTAGAGCAGACCCAAGAAAATGGATCTTTAACTACAGTATGCAACTATTACTATGATACCCCATAAGAAAAGATTTGAGCTTTGTTACTATAAATGGGTTTAGAAAGTGCGGTCCCACTAGACAAATGAATCAATCAAATCAAACTTATAAGAAAGATAGGAACTTAACGATCAAGAATTCAATGATTGAATGAAAGATCAACTCTATAAGGTTAAATCAACATACCAATGGCATGACAATTTTCCAACACTTTCTTAATGAACTTCCAACTACACTAAGAAGCTATTATTAGATACCCCATAAGAAAAAATCTGAACTTTGTACTGTAAATGGGTTAAGAAAGTGAAGTCTCACTAGACAAATAAAAGCGCATCCCGGACACTAAGGGCTATTTTACGCAGCCTTATCCTGCAGAAAATCCACGGTCACGTATCATCAACTTTACCGGTTACTCTCCATTCTCACTAGACAAATGAATCAATCAAATCAAACTGACAAGAAAGATAGGAACTTCACAATCAAGAATTCAAATGATTAAATGAAAGATCAGCTATATAAGGTTAAATCAACATACCAATGACATGAAATAAATTTCCAACACTTCCTTAATGACCTTCCAAACTCTGCTTTTATTTTGCTTTGTAAGTCCACAACTCAGATATGACTTTCAAATTAAACCAAGAATAGTACAACTGCAAAACCCCTAATTTTAATTTTTCAAGTATAGATCAAATTTACAAGTCTCTATCTTTCTCTTTACAACTCTCAGTTGTGTTGTGTTACATGTTTTTTTTTTCTTTTTTCTTTTTTTTTTTGGGAGTGGGGAACTCTTTTTTTTTTGTTAGACGAAGTAACCCGCAACCGCTATTCTCTCAAGTGCGCACAGGATAAATTCCGGACTGACGCAATAGCCTGCAAACCACGTCAGCCGATTAACCACACTTGGCAAGCCATGTGTGACAGGCTCAACCATGAAGGTTTATGCAGGGGATCGAACTCGTGACCTTGCGGTCCCGCGCTCTACTGCTACACCAACTTGGCTATCCTTGCGGGTTGGGGAGTGGCGAACTCTGTTTAATACAGTAAGGGCTCGTTTATGAGGCTGCATCGCAGTAAATTATTGTCATGTCCCTATAAGGTCACGCGTAAATCGTGTAAATAACTTTTTACATAAATACAAAGTGAAACGGTATATAATAAATTTTTATGGTCTGATTATTTTTAAAACTCTGCACATAGCGGAAGTTTAGTACATCGAACTGTCATTTTATAGTAAAGCTCGTTTGATTGGGAACAAATTAAGTCGCGTGATTAATTATCTCGAAATTATTATCCACTATTAATGTGGATAAAAATAACATTATAATTATGAAATAATTAATTTCAGATTAATTATTTTGAAATTTTATCCCAATTTAATGTGATATAAACATATTTTAAATTTAATTTCGAAATTTATTATTTCTTATCCTTGGTACCAAATAATTATATCAGTGTTTGCACGCACCAATTAAATGAGATGGGACCCACATTGAAAAAATGAATTTTTGAGTATGGGGTAACAGTAGCACTACACTACAAGGTAAATGAAGATAGGTGGGACCTACCTGCATGAAGAATTTAAGATCGTACTATGTGGCCCATCGATGTAGTAGTTGGCAGGATGAACGGCTTGAGATCAAGGATCTTGGTGAATCATGTACGTTGATGGTATTAATAACGATTTTAGTCTTAAAATTAGGAGATAATTGTCAAAAACAAATTTAAATTATTATTTTTAGTGAGTTTTACACGGTTCTCTTTTCTTATCTGAACTATCATCATCTATTATCTTTTTTTGCTTGAATTATCACAATCTATATATGTATTAAAATAAGTTACTCTCTCCATCCTAAAAAGATTGTCCTTGTCCTACTTTACTTATTAGTTTGTTCCATAAAGATTGACATATTTATATTTATATATTTAGAAATAATTTGACTTTGTGAGGTGATTTACAGCTACACAACTATTTAAGGGTTATTTTGAACCACACATTTCAAAAGTCTTCTTTTTATTTATTAAACCTCGTGCCAAGTCAAATTAAAATAAACTTTTTGAGACGGAGTGAGTAGTTGAATAGATTGTAATAGTTTAGGTAGAAAAAGAAAAAAAATAATAGTTGGCTTTGTCAATTTCGAGATATATTTTAATACATACATGGTTGATAGAAAAACTGTGATGGTTCAAATTGGAAATCACAATACTAAAGCATGCGTTCTCGTTTAAATTCATTTACAATCACAATTATTCTCATAATCAATAAGGTTGAATTTTTTGGAAAAATATTAGAATTGAGAAGGAACCACAACACATTCCTACCATCATCATGAGACTTAATACTCCCCCACATACTCAAGACTTTATGAGAGTCCATTAGCAAAAGAAATTTCTGATATCATGTGAAGATATGAGATATTAACATATTTTCTCAATAATTAACGTCGGACTGTTATTGTCCAAATGAATCCGGGCCGCTTTTACCGCCATCGGGCCCAGCTTGTCGCTGGCCAGTGGCCCATCTACCATCGCTTCTAATCGCCCAATCTCCAGCCTCTTGGCCCGTCACCCGTAGTCAACACGGAATTGTCAAACCCAACACCAAATAAAGCCTACACGCCCAAGTCTCAAAATCACCATTACCTTGTAATCCTGTGGCATCCCTTAATGATCCGAATTGAAAATTGGTTATGGATGATGAATTTAATGCTTTTATTAAAAATCGGACGTGGGATTTGATACCACGTCCCCCTAATGCTAATATAATTCGGTCTATGTAGATTTTCAGTCACAAAGAAAAATTTGATGGTTCTTTTGAGCGGCATAAAACATGTCTTGTAGGTGATGGAAAGACACAACAGGTTGATGTAGATTGCGGTGAGAAGTTCAGTCTGGTGGTTAAACCGGCAACTATCAGAACAATTCTTAGTCTGGCTTTGTTAAAAGCATGACCACTTCATCAGTTGGATGTCAAAAATATCTTTCTTCATGGAAAACTCAACGAAACTATTTACATGTACCGGCCTTTGGGTTACAAGGACTCTAAATATCCTAATCATGTCTGCCTGCTCAAGAAATCATTATATTGGCTCAAGCAAGCCCCCAGGGCATGGTACAAAAAGTTTGCCGATTTTGTTTCCCATATTGGCTTTTCGAACATTCGTTCCGATCATTCTCTGTTTATATACTGTCAGGGTCATAATATTGCATATCTTCTTTTATATGTGGATGATATTATACTAATCGCCTCATCAGATGCTGTTCGAAGTCCATCATGTCACAACTTGGTTCAAAATTTGCAATGAAAGATCTCGGACCACTACACTACTTTCTAGGTATAGCAGTGACACGTCATGCAGGTGGTTTATTTCTATCTCAAAAGAAGTATGCGGCTGAGATTGTGGAATGTGCTGGCATGTCCTCCTGCAAACTTTCGACAACTCCAGTGGACACTAAATCCAAATTGAGTGCAGCATCCGGCAAACCATTTGTCGATCTGATACTCTACCGCAGCTTGGCAGGGGCTCTGCAATATTTGACATTTACCAGACCGGATATTTCTTATGCTGTGCAACATGTGTGCCTTTTCATGCATAATCCAATGGATGATCATATGCATGCACTTAAACGCATTTTGTGATACATTCAGGGCACTCTCGAGTATGGCCTCCATCTATATCCATCGTCAACATCCTTATCACTTGTAGCTTATACAGATGCCGACTGGGGGGTGTCCGGACACCAGACGTTCCACGTCTGGTTATTATGTATTTCTTGATGATAACTTGGTATCTTGGTCCTCGAAATGACAAACAACCTTATCCAGATTCAGTGCCGAAGCAGAATACCGAGGTGTTGCCAATGTTGTGTCCGAATCTTGTTGGCTTCGGAATCTTCTCCTGGAACTCCACTATCCCATTCCGAAGGCCACATTAGTCTACTGTGATAATGTTAGTCCCATCTACCTCTCTGTGAATCCGATCAATCACCAACACACTAACACATAATGAGCTGGATATCTACTTTTTCCGTGAAAAGGTCTCCCGCGGACAAGTACGTGTGTTACATGTCCCGTCCTGCTATCAGATTGTGGATATCTTCACTAAAGGTCTTTCGCTGATTTTATTTGAAGATTTTTGGGACAATCTCAGCATACGTCTGCCTCCCGCTTCGACTGCGGGAGAGTGATAAAATAATTATATTAAATGATTGTATTTATTATAATTATTTAGTAATTAGTGTGATTGTATAGTGATTAGTGCGATTGATAGTAAGAATCAATTGTACATGATAGATAGATTAATTAGCCTAAATCTAACCTAAATTATAATTATAATAGGAGTATATTACCCATTCTTTTAGAAAAAAATAATTGAGGAAAATATTTCATAATTCTTACATAAATATCACTTAAGAAACCCAAGCTTTCTTATCTATGTTGCAAAAAAAAAAAAAAAAACACCAGTCCTGGTTTCTTGTGCTAAATGTGTTTCTTTATGCTGCCAGTATAATTCCCCCATTCAAATAAATCCAATTCAATATACTTAAACCATTTTCTAATTGTCATTTTTATAATATTTATTATAATGATTAATTTTTTTTAAAAAATTAATTTTTCATGTTATGTTATATTACATGTTCTCTATAACAATATTTAACTATAACAACTAAAAATATCAAAATAAAAGACGTCGTTATAAAAAAAATTTGACCGTATAGCTTTCTCTTAAGATTTGAAATAGTTTTTTTTTCTCGTTTAACCAGGTAAACCACTTTTTCTTTATTTTGCTTTGATCAGGTAGTGTATAATATTAATTAGAAAATCACATGCAACTTGGAACATAGAATCTGATGCTTTACTAAATTGCACTGTTCGAATGGATTGTGTCTTAACAAGTGTAATATTGGACCAAGATGTACCATCTTCTTCAAGGTAAGTAAAACTTCTTTATAATGGTCATACGCTATAACAATATTTTATTATAATGACTTGATATTCTCCGAAATCGTTTTTTCATATTATATCTCTATAACAACAATGACATTTATTATAGCGGTACACTCTTTATAAAATTATCTCTATATAAAAGCCATAATCAAATATTGTGTAATAATATTTGTAAGAAGTGGTTGAGGATGTTTGTAGTGTGTCATCACGTATACCCCAAATTCCATTTCCTAACACCAATCAAGCAATGAATGCTATCACTTATACGGAGTTTGACGCAATTCTTCCAATCCTTGAAACTTACACTGATGAAGAGATTAGTGCACAAGTGATTGGAGTGGAAGAACAAGTGACAACTGATACAGAAGGTGACAATGAAAGTGTTGATGAAGAGCCTCTATCTATTCCTACTTGGGTGAGATAGAAGAGTCAATTGTTAAGCTCTTAGACAACTTTCAATGAAAAGCTATTGAATTTCCTTTAGCTGAAAGTTTGGACAAAATTCTTCATCAATTCAAGAGTTATATTATCGCTAAGAGAATGAAATTTACGAAACAACCTGCAATTGTAGAATTCTTGCGTCAAATTTGAAATGATGTTTAAATTCTCAATTAATTTAAATGCATATGTTCCTTAGATTTCAATTCTTTGTCGATATGGTACAAGTAGTCATGGATTTATTTGTAATTTATTAGTCTTTTTAATTTTTAATTAGTGAGATATGAAAATCAATTGAGATTTTAAAATTAACAAGTATATTATTTTCGTTTATAGTATAAAAAGTACAGAAAATAATTCTTTGCATACTTTCATTTATAACAGTTAAATGAGATCTAAACATTAATGTCAATATACATATGTAACAACACCTCATTATAACGACCATGAAATTCTCGGACAAACACTGCCATTATAGAGAAGTTTCACCGTATGTACTCTCTTTATTTTATACATAGGGGTGCAATATTTTTTGGTTATGTACTATCTGAAATTAAGTAACTTACCTTACGTTTAACTTTTGGTTTAAATTTACCTTCGCCTTTAGGAAATAGTCTCGTTTGCGCCATTGACCCCAGAAGAGCGTTAATCTAAGGTAGTTTTAAATCGTAATCAAAAGTAAAAGGGTAAACTTTGAAGAATTTTTCTCGAAGAATTTAAACATATGGAGTCCACAATTTTTATGTTGCTGGAGTTTTCATTAATGGAAAGGGAAATTATGAACTGATTTGCTAACGGAAATGGGTAAAGAATGGATATTGAGCCTAACTCAACCCCAAAAACTAGCTTGTAGTGTGAGGATTGTACAAGCCCATATAAGGAGTCCATGTTCCCATTTCATATCCGATGTGAGACTCTTAACACTCTCCGCACGCCCAGACCTTGTTAATTGGAGCGTGGATAATATAATTTGGGGACCCAACATCGGTCAACAAAGAATTGGAATGAGTCTGACTCTCATACCATGTAAAGAATGGATCTTGGGCATAACCAAAAGCTAGCTTGTAGGATGAGGATTGTCCAAGCTCATATAAGGAATCTATGTTTTCATTTCATATCCGATGTGAAACTCTTAACAAAATGGTATTAACGGACTAAAACTGTAACTGGCAACAAATTAAATTTAACAATTCCAAATAGTACAGGAGAGAATTTAAACATTTTACATGTTATAAAAATGATATATGGAACTGTGACATGTAATAAAAAGGACACAACTCATTAACGTGACACACTTCAACACCTTCATATTCTCAAGCCTTTAACACTGACACTCTAACACCCTTGCACGTATAAGCTTGGACAATTGAAGCATGTATAACATTACATGTGAGCCCCATATTGGAAAACACCATAACCGTAGATGAATCTGTGAAAGATGAAATAATTTCCCGGATTCCTTTCATTATTCACAATATATATAGTTGTAGAGAGGTTGATTCCTAATATGGTACGAATCCTAACTTACCTTACAAAGGTTGATTCCTAATACAATTAGAATCATAAGTTACCTTAAATATACATCTATCATAATTACAAAATATACAGAGAATATTCGGAGAATATTCGCTAATACTCCCCCTCAGACGGAGAGGGAGGAGGCCGAACGCTAAGGCTGGATCGGAAGTCGGTAAAGAGCTGTCGCGGTAGTCCCTTTGTGAAGATGTCTGCATACTGATAAGAGGAAGGCACGTGTAATATTTTGACCTGACCACGGGCAACCTTCTCTCGCACAAAGTGGATATCCATCTCAATATGCTTAGTCCGCTGATGTTGGACCGGATTATGAGACATATAGATGGCAGATATGTTGTCACAATAGACTATAGACGCCTTGCGGAGTGGACACTGGAGCTCTAAAAGAAGATTTCGGAGCCAACAGATCTCAAGAACTACATTAGCCACACCGCGATATTCTCGCTCAAAGACTAACGGGATAGTGGGGTCTGCCTCTTGGCGGACCATGAGATAAGATTATCCCCAAGAAATACACAGTATCCTGAGGTGGAGCGATGTGTGTCTGGGCATCCTGCCCAATCTGCATCCGTGTAGGCAAGTAACTTGGTTGGGGCAGAGGGGTATAAGTGTAATCCAAAGTCTAGTGTGCCCTTAACGTATCTGATAATACGTTTGAGGGCGGCAAAATGGGACTCTCGGGGGTCGTGCATGAACAGACACACCTGCTGAACGGCATATGTAATATCAGACCTAGTGAATATAAGATACTGAAGAGCACCTGCTAGACTCCGATATAGAGTGGGATCAGAAACTGGCGCACCGTCATTGGCACTAAGCTTGGATTTGGAGTCCACCGGAGTTGGCATAATTTTACAATTTGCCATCTTGGCCTCAGACACTATCTCTTCTGCATACTTACGCTGACATAGGAACATAGTGGCTGCAGATCTGGTTACCGATATACCCAAAAAATAACTTAGCTTGCCCAAGTCAGTCATAGCAAATTCAGTTTTGAGTAGAGCAATGATTTTATTCTTCAAACCGTCAGATGAGGCTGTAAGAACAATGTACATATAATAGCAAATATGCAGTGCTGCTACCTCGGTGAAAAGTGAAGAGAGAATTATCACACCTGCTACATACAAAACCAATCTGCAAAAGATACCTGGCAAAACGATCATACCAAGCGCGGATGCCTGTTTCAATCCATACAATGACTTCCTGAGACGACACACAAACTGCGGAGCTGCCGGATGAACAAAGCGAGGAGGCTGATGCATGTACACAGTCTCTTTCAAATCCCCATGAAGGAATGCATTCTTGACATCAAGCTGATGAATCGGTCAATGCATGCCCATAGCAATACTGAGAACAGTCCGAATAGTGGCCGGTTTAACAACCAGACTGAATGTCTCACCACAATCAATACCCTCTTGCTGATTAGTGTCATTGGCGACTAGTCTTGCCTTATACCTCTCTAAGTCACCACTGTCTCTGAACTTGTGCCAAAATAGCCACATACACCGGATAACATTCACACCTTCGGGTCTAGGTACCAAATCCCAAGTGTTCTGCTTGGTTAAAGCGTTAAATTCCTCGCACATGGCCGCATTCCAATTTGGGTCCAGTTTTGCTAGTTTTGGATTTTTTGGAATGAGTGATAAGGTTTGTGTGGAGAGATTGAAATGAACCTTGGGTTTGAAGATCCCGTGTTGTGCACGAGTCTCCATACGATGAGACGGCAGTGGCGGTGGGTCGGGGCTGGGAGGTTGGTGGTCCACTGGTTCTGGACCGGGCGCAGTCAAATTGGACTGGTTTCTCGTGACTGACCTGGGGTCATGTAGGGGTGAGCAGGGAGCTGTTGGGGTGGTGCCGGACAGTGGAGAAATTGTCGGAACAGTGGGCTGCTGTTGGTATAGATTTTGGATGATCGGGGACAGACTTGGTTCATCGAGAAAGATGTAATCGGTGGTCTGAAATTTCTGGAGATTTGAAAAAGGAAAGGTTGTCTCGTCAAATGTGACGTGACGGGAGACGATGATTTTGCAAGTAGCAATGTCATAGCACAAGTAGCCCCGATAATTAGGAGATAGACCAAGAAAGACACATGGCAGAGTGCGAGGTGCAGTGGAGGCCATTTTGGGGTAACATAAGCATCCAAAAATACGTAGGTGATCATATGATGGTAGCCTACGATATAAGATTTCGGTAGGGGTCTTGTTTTGGAGTGTGCTAGTTGGTAAAATATTAAGAAGGGATTCTACCATTTTGACAGCATAGACCCAAAAAGGCGGTGGTAGGCAGGCATGAAACAGAAGTGTGCGAACCATGTTATTGATGATACGTATAATTCTTTCAGCCTTTCCGTTTTGGAAAGAAGTATAGGGATAAGAAAAATGGAAAACCATGCCTTGTTTAGAACAGAAATTGTGAAATGCCGAGTTATTAAATTCACGTCCATTATCACATTGGAATGATTTGATAGATTTTTCAAATTGTGTTTTAATGAATTTGTGAAACTCGAGGAATTTTGTAAAACTGATTTGAATTTCGATGGGTAAATCCAGACAAAATGTGAAAAATCATCCAAGAATACTAGATAGAATTTATGACCCAAAGAGCTAACAATCGGAGATGTCCACAAATCAGCATGAACAATATCAAAGGGAGAAAAAGTAACACTGTTTGATGACATAAATGGAAGACGAGTATGTTTGCCTAGTGGACAAGAAAAACAGTGTTGGGCAATTTTTCCGTTATTACATTGAATACGCTTAGAAGTCCTAAGAAAAGTAAAAACTGGGTCTCCGGGGTGTCCGAGTCTGTTGTGCCAAGTGGAGGGAGAGATTGTCGCAAGGGATAGAGGTGCTTGCGGTCTGACAGCGGAAGATTGAGTGAATGGGTAGAGGTCTCCCACACTATTGTGGCGTGTAAGAATTTTTCCCGTATTGAGTTCTTTCACAGAAAAACCAAAAGGGTCAAATTCGACAGACACAGAATTATTGGTGTGTGTGTTACCGTAACCTTCAATTGGAATGCGATGACCATTGCCGACAGTAATAAATTGAGGACACTTTAACCGACGTAGTTGAGATAGGTTACCTGACGACCGGGTGAGGTGAGATGTGGCTCCGGTGTCCATGTACCAATTGTCGTCGGGCTGTTGAAGGTTCACGGTGGTACGCCGGCCCAAATCGGGCCAGGACAGTCTTTGGTCGCCGCCGCCGCCGATTGTTGCCGCTTGTTCTGCGATTCTTTATTGCCGCCGGGGTGGTGCGGATCGCAACCAGGTGGTGCTTCGCCGCATCGGACATGTTGTGATGGCTGGTTCTTTGGCCGCAGTGTTGTCATCTCCGCCAATCCGCTAACGCCTTTTGATTATGTTCCTCTTGTTTAGCACGTCTAGTTTATTCCAACAATAGTTGTGAACGTGCCTTGTTGAAACTTGGGAGAGGGTCGGCTTGTTGAATCATTGTTGCGAGTGTGTCATATTCACCTTTTGGTAAACCCGCAACAAGTTGAAGCACCATCTTGGTTTCAAATGTAAGTCCCGACGTTGGATAGTTGATCGGTTATGAGTTTCAGTTGTTTACAATATTCGGACATGTTGTTAAAATTCTCGAGGCGGGTATTATTGAATTGCTCTTCCAAATATACGGCCCGAGTATTTTTATTGTCCTGAAAGATTTCTTCTAGCCGGACCCAAAGTTCACATGCCGTAGCACCTATTTTCATGATAGTGCACAACAACTCTTTGGAGATGGTGCCGTAGATCCATTGTTTGACGATGGCATCAAGACGACGCCAGATTGAGTCTGTAACATCGGTGGGACGAGGAACAGATTCGTCAATATGATCAAGCACGTTGTATGCACATGCATGAATGTAGAATAGTTCCATCCACATGGAATATTGACAGTCTTCTTGATCAAGAATTATAGGGATAAAATTCTTGATGTTGTTAACGGCGAATGCCGGATGAAAAGAAGATACTGAACGTTGAGAGGGGTTGTCAAGTGTGCCAGTGGATGAACCGGAATTTGTGGGGGAAGACATGGTTGCCGCCTGCTGATGGAAGGGAATTTTCTGGTTTGGCCGAGAAAGGGAGGAAAGCAGATTTTTTTTTGTCTGTGAAATCAGAAAAAAATGCTAATTTCGGCCGAGAATGAGGACGAGAAGGAATTTAGGTTTTAGGCTCTTGATACCATGAAAGATGAAATAATTTCCCTTTCGGATTCCTTTCATTATTCACAATATATATAGCTGTACAAATGTTGATTCTTAATATGGTACGAATCCTAACTTACCTTACAAAGGTTGATTCCTAATACAATTAGAATCCTAAGTTACCTTAAATAGACATCTATTATAATTACAAAATATACAGAGAATATTCGCTAATAATCTGCCTTTAATATATCATGTTAAGAAAATAAATCTTGAAAGTAATTTAATTTTGAAATGAATTCATCAAGTAATGATTGTTCAGAATCATATATATATATTTAGACAATAGTCGATTTTCTCAATTAATGTGAGACACTTTAACGGTTTCCTTGAAAGGTAGTTAACGTACATGATAATCTAAAGTTAACGTACGTAAAAGATACTCTAAAACTATAGATTCGCATAGGAGAATGTTGACGGGGCTTTCATGATTTCATCATATGTGAGCTAACTTTATTTATTTAACCTTTATATGTACATAGACATACAATAAAAGAGCTAAGTTCGTTTCCCAGAAACCTAGAAGATAACATATCCAAGTGGATAAATTCATTTTCTTGATAGTTACTCTTTCGGTTTCAATTTCTATGTCTTATTTTTCTTTTTAGTTTATTTAAAAGAGAATTTTACTAATAACTTTTTAATTATTATACTTCATTATGACATGTTTAAGATCAGAAATTTTGAAGAGTATTTTAGTACATCAATACATCTTTAGTTTAAGTTATTCAAATGTCTCTCCTTAAGCTATGTACCCAATCAAAATGAAGAAAATGTTAAAGATCCTCACTGCTCATGTTTTACAAGGTATCACATGACCTAACTAATGTTGTGATAAAAAGCCAAAGGAAAATAGTTTAGATCGTGATAAATAGGTAATCTTGATTTTGGCACAACAAATTTTGACGAAGAATAGATAGAGAATTCTTTCCTAATTATATCATATATAAGTGGATTAGCCCAAACATGAAACTAGACCTTATCTGTTAACCTATATCATAACATAATTAATCATGTAATTTGTAATTTATGCTGGAGAATGTGGAACTTTAAGCTCGGTGGGCTCACACAGACAACTCTTTGTTAACAGCTTAACTATTTTGAAAGACACATTGGGACACTGCAAATAGAATGTTTCTATATTTCAAGGAAGATGCCTTCTTTTTTTTCTCCACTTTAAGATCATTCAGTCATATGTATAATAATAATAGTAGAAAGGGGAAAGGATTCCAACAAAAATGTTTGTTTTCCACCTTTACTGTCTTGTTATGTGTTATTCAAGTCGAGGATCTTCCTGAAACAACCTCTCTATCTCCACGAGATGGGAGTAAAATATGCGTACAATCTACCCTCCCCAGACCCACTTATGAAAATACACTTGATATGTTGTTGTATTTGTCTGTATTGTGCCTAACCCATACATCATAAGTTGTGTTTTTAGGGGCCATTTGGTTGGAGAGATTAAATGGATTATCCTAGTATAAATTTGAGTTGAAATGTATCGTGTTTGATTGAAAGTATTATCTCAAGCCATAATAAATTTTATACCACAATCATGAGATTATCGGTCTCATATAAAAGGTAGGATAGATATAGGAGTAGTTTGACAATTGAATCAGATTTTGAACATTATTTTCATATCTATAAAAGTGCTAAAAGAAGGACTGGCTACAAGTTGTTCAAGAATAGTGGCGTCGAGTGTATCAACCCTTTGACTTAGGATTAGTCAATTCTATTTTTCGATAGGCAGGGAAGGGATATAACTCTAGTTCTAGTTATAATCCCATAATAACCTGGTTTTGAACCAAACGAAAGTTTATTACATATGCTTTTAGTTCATATACAAGAATGTTTTGATGTTCATATTTATCTTCCTGGATATTTGAAACAAGCAAAAGTAATGAAAATCTATTGGTCTAATATTTCTACAAAACCTTTTTATATATTCAACAGTAATGAAAAAATAAATTTAGCCAAAATGAAAAGCCAGGTGTTACTACAAGACATGTTACAAAACTGGTCTTGACCAGATGTGAAAATGGTTGCTAAATGTTATAGATACATGCCAAGATCAAAAGAATTTAATATACAGCTTGGTAAAATTGTTGGTTCTTGAAATGAACATCAGATGCTGCTATTGTATCGACAATACTACTTACCAAACAACGCAGCATCTAGGGTTAAAAACGAGGCCTGTTGCTGGAACCTTTTATAACAGGAACTGGTATATGCATGTCACAATTTTAAACCCGATCCATTGGTGCAGGCACAGACGATGAGTCCGTTGATGCAGGGACAGATGGTGTAGCTGATGCCATGGCAAACTGTACACCTGTTGGCTGCCCAGATTGTACCACAAATGCAAATTGTGCTGTTGCTAATGCTGCTGCCTCCTGCTTCACCAAACCATGAAAACAACTTTACATTCAATTATAACTAAAAACAAATGTGTGAGCGTTCATACATGCACTCGGGTGCTTTCCAATGGAAAATGTTCAGGAAATTTCAAACAGCAGAACTAATACCAACCTCTCGTTGCCTGCGCTGCTGCAAAATGCTGATGGCCCAGACCATGATGTAGCAAGGTAAAAGAAAGCCAATTAACCGAAGCAAGAAAAACTGCACACCGCACATTGATTGGTGTTATACTTTCCAGCAGTAATAATAAATCTTTTTACGAGAAACAGATAGAAGTAAATAGTACATAACGGATATCCAAAATTACCAAGAAGAAAGCAGATGGGTCTTCATCGTCTCCATCTGCATCTGCTACTGGTAATGCATGGCGCAAGAGTAGAAAAGCCATTAACTGCCACAATTGTATATGGATCATCAGTATAAACCACAAATTTTGTATATATACATGTGCGTGTGTGCGTGTTGATGCCAGCTCCTACTCCAACCAAATAATAAGGACATATGGCATACATTTTAAGATATCATCCACATCCTCGAAATTTAAGAAACTAATTCTCTTCAAATTTTCTTCACAGCCAAATGTGGAAAATAAAGAAAATCTTGAGATAAATGAGTAAGATAGTGGAAGAAGCCACATCAATGTCCCTATAAAATTGCCTTATTATTAAGCTTGAACGAGGCAATGATAGAAATGCAGTGGTGGAGGCTCAGAATTCTAGCTTTTCCACTGGGACAAATAGCAGTAAATGCTTACAATTAGAGCAGCAGAACGGCAGAATGCAACACCACTTGCATTTGTAGCGTTATAGTCATCATATTCCGCTTCCAAAAGTTGGCGTTCGGCCTCCCTAATTGCCAAAAATCGAGGATCATGTAAATCCAGTGGTGTGCCAGCGATTTGCCATCCTCCCCTGCACAACAATGTACCAACCCAAATTGCTAATGAACTGTGAAGAAATGCTGAATCTTCATGACAACCACCACTTAACTAATATTTGGAAAAAAAAACATGCAGGTATCAATATAACACAATGAATTGTACACATTATTATCAAAGGCCAAACACATTTTGGAACTTTAAGTGCAAACTGCAATTATAATGAGCACGCAAGGAAAAACCAAAAATAACGTCTTGCCTATAGATACAAACACGCCACACATGATCACTCACAGACATGTAGAGATACAAAGAAAATAACTTTTTAAGTACAAATAACAATTTTATCAACAGAGGAATAGGACATATTTTGATTAGTGAATAAAAAAGAAGCAAAAGCAGGTCTATCAAGTTCATAAACCACCCTATATATGCACATGTAGATTTAATTGTCTATTTCAGATTTAATTACTAGTTTTCTGGTATCGAAATTCTAATTTTCTGTTCTTAAACACTAGCACATTCATCCGTAGCATACTCCTTCTCCTTAATGGCCTGATGACTCTCATTGGTAATACATATTACGTAGTTTTTGAAGAATAGCCTAAATAGCCGCGCAACCAACCGCTTAAACTAAAAATAGCTGGCAGATAAATAATTTATATATAATCCATGCATAATGTGTATAACTGTGTGTAATCAGTGTAAAATCTATGTATACCAGCTAGAAAAAGTAAACAATGAATCCGGCAGGTTATTTGTGTAAAGATCCTTATTTTTTCTCTTTGTATTGTTCTCTTAACAATTACTACATCGTTTTAATCATTATACTTATTGCCTGGAGTTGCCCTCTTCAAGATACCATCTTGACTATCCTTAACTAATCTAATTAAGAAGAAAAAATGTTGGTTGGTTGGTATTGTCTTAAGCGAATGCCAAGCACTTTGGTGCCTCAGTGAAGCACATCCTAGCAGAGAGTTCAGCCCGTGTTGTGTTGCATTACAAGGCTTAAGCGCTACTCAAGCACGCCTTTAACAATACTGACTGAAAAATTACCAGAAAAAGATAACACTTTAGGCATAACTACCAAAGCAGACATGCACTAAAGAAAGTTAAACTCACCCAATATCTATAATAGTCTCCTCCGGTCGAGCTCGAGGGGGGGCAGTGTAACCAGGCTGGTATGGCTGCATATTGAGAATGAAAATGGGAACTTATTATATAAATAAACTAATAAGGTAGAAGGCCAACAGAAAATGCTACTTAGAATTCAAAATCATCAAGCTCAATCCCAAGTTCTCCAAAATCCATAATCAACAATGATACATAGCAAATTATTGAACCCCACAGAAGTTTACAAGAAGGGATAGAACAACTACAAGTGAATATATCTAAAAGACAAATAATAGTCAAAACATTGTCTGACAAACCTAAGAGTTGATTCTATCCAAAATAAAGCAATTCTATTAAATCTTGTCCATTCATGCATATGTAATACATCAAAACCATAATTATAAGTTGTTATTTGAGTCAAATAAAATATTTCCAATGCTAAAAGTCTAGTACCGCACTGAGGTAATTTTCCAAGAAACATCCTCATATCACAAAAATGGAACATACATAAATTGACTACCATGATTCAGTTCCATGTTTACCATAACAGATGAAATAGATGGACAATTTAACCAATTTTTCTTTTTTTTTTATTATCTTGCGCCTTTTTTATTGAAGATGCTTTTTTCTTTTTCTGACATATGATGAGAACTTGCTTATTTAATAGACAAGACCTCTAATCAATCTCATATTATGCAAGATACGATGCAAAACAGCTAAACACAGACATACCTGATGGCAAATCTCACAAGTAATGTCACCCTTCTCGTTGCACCAGTGTTGAACACATTTTCTATGTGCATACTGCAGGTCAATTGTTCCACTAAAATCATCAGCACTTAGACAGATTTGACTATTCCAACCAAAGGGAAAATAGCAGAAAGAAATTTGAAGAAAGAAAATAAGGCAAACAGGATGCAGAGCAAGACCTCTTGAAATACAACTACAACAAATCACATAATTTATCAGTTTAATTAAATAAAAAAAGCGACACCAAGAGTTGTGCAACTATATATAGAGGCAATACTCGAAAGACGTAGCTAAGACATCAGACAATCAGCATCCCTATACTATACTTAGGATGATAATATATACAAAGAAAACAACATGTCATATGGATAGCGCCAGGTGTCCAAACAATCTTGAAGGAACATATAATTAAGTAGTATCATAAAATCAAAGAATTTCTCAGGTGACTAAAGGAATGTGATGATGACACTACCAAATACCATGATATGAGGCAAGGTTCATGTCTTGGTTAAAAAAAATGATGACGGCCACAACCTAACGGAACAAATGTTGCTTAAGGGGCTTCAGATAATTTCCTAAGAAAGGAATACATCACCAATGAGGCTATAAAGGGGGAGAGTAGTGGTCGGGTTTTTAAGGCCAGCATAAAGATGTTGTATTATGACGAATCCTTTAAATACTAGATGAGCAAAATGGATTCAGAGGAGAGGAGGAGGAGGATTCATATAACTGACACTAACTACTACGGGAGATTGAGGAACAGTTCATTGGTTTAAGATCGGATATGAACATTAAGGAAAACGGAGTTAACTTATAAGCTTACAAAACCCCTAAAATGTAAAATGTCTGTTAAGTTGTCCCACATCGGTTGTGGGATGAGGAATAGGTCTCCTTATATGGACTTGGGCAATTTTCACCTCATGAGCTAGCTTTTTGGGGTTGAGTTAGGCTCAACGTCCGTTACAGTTGGCAGGCAGTGGCTCCACCACTTTTATCCAAGGGTGTCAATTATGGTCTAAAGCAATTCTCACCTCATGAGCTGACATTTTGGGGTTGCATTAGACACAACGTCTGTTTCTTATATCAGAGGCAGACCCATCCAAATTCTTGGTTTTCCCGATGTTAGGCCTCATATTATATTATCCACACTAATATTGGCAAATAGTGGTTGAGCCACTTTTATCCAAGGGGTGTCAATTCGCTGGAAAATTGCATTGCGTAGATAGGAAAACACATTTTTTAATAAGCTATATGTTAAATCTCCTTAGCTTGTTCGTGCGTTTACTTCGTTATATTTTGACTTCCTTAATGAAACTCCTAGCTCAGCCGCTGTTGTTAGGTCTAAGCATCGATTGCAATATATTATATGATTTTGGGAAATATCACCTCATAAATTAGCTTTTGAATTTCAGTTAGGCCTAAGATACACTTTTTTACCATGTGTGTATTTAAATATATTTTTGACTCATTCAACAAATGATCAAATTTGCTAACAACAAAGATACAAGGGAGCTAAAATAACAGAAATTTGACCTTAAGACTTCCACTGCAAGCACAAGGGCTCTCCAAATTATTCAAAGAATCTTCGTCTTGGCAAATGCGGCACTCTCCACCCCCAATTAATGGCATCTCCTCATTACCTTCTTCTTCCTCAACAGCCAATTCCTTCTCCTTTACATTCTTTGAAGATGAAGCTCCTTCCACTTCCAGCTTCTTCCCTACCCGGACCTGCTCATCTTTCATCACCAAATGCTCTCCCATTTTATATACAACCAACAATATTCCTACATGAAAAAACTCCTATTTTCAATCCAATCCCAAAATTAGATGAACTCGGCTATATGATCAATGTAAAATACCAATTTCACTGAAAACAATCAAAATAGTACTCCACCCATCCATCCGTCCCACCTTTCGGATTTCGACATTCAAACAAGTCTTTCTAATTTCTTTATATATTTTGAATTATCAATTATTGTGACTTAACTTTTTACCTAGTTTTCAAATATGTAAATTTTTTTTTTTTTAAAAAAAAACATAAAAGATTTCATGCTCGAATTTACTGTCAAATTTAAACTATTTAACTCTCGAAATCCTGTGGAGCATAAATTATGACAGAGGGAGTAGTAATAGTTTTAAAAAAAAAGGGTTTAGAAAAACTTTACTGCCCAAAAAGTCCTAGTATTATCAATTGAATCCCAAAATTAGTTCAACTCAGCTATATGAATAAAGGTTAGATCAATGTAAAGCACCAATTTCATAGAAAACAATCAAAATAATAACATTTCAAAAAAAATTAACCAAAAATGACAAAAAAATAAAAAATCCATGTGTCAGCTTTTGACTAGCCACAAAATTGTGTGGCTATAAATTATCTTAATACAAAATATAGAAATTTGACATTCGTTGTAGAATAGATTAAAAACAAAATGTATCACATAAATTAAGACAGAGACACTATACGAATACAGGTAAGATCTTCATTCCCGATCAAAGTAAAACACCAAATTTCATAGAAAACAATCAAAATAATAACACTAAAATAAATTGAGTTTAGAAAAAATTCACAAAAAAATTAAAATTTGAAAGAGTATAAAAGAAGGTAAATAAATTGTGTACATACCTAGGAAATTCTAGAAAAGAAATTCACCGCCCAAGCCGAGAAACTCAGCAAGAACAGAGAATTTCTGAGCATTCGGATAGAGAGAAATTCAAGACAAAATGCAAAAGAAAAAAATAATTTACAAAAAAATAATTAGAGAAAAGTAGTGTAAAATGTACTTGAAAAAAAGAAGAAAGAATTTAGAAAATGATAAGTGTAAAAAAGGAGATGAAAAATTAGCGAATTTGTTGCAAAGCCAATAAAAAGTTAATGGAAGGAAGGGGGTGGAGTTTTATTGTTTTTGCTTTGAAATAATACAAACCGAACACTGAATTTACGCGTTAGTATTATTTTTGTTTGTTTTTTTTCCCTTAGCTGTCTTCTTGTAAAATTTCTTCAATTAGATGCTTTACAGCTTTATTATTATTTTCTTTGGAATAATGCATGTAACTATGTAGTCTTGATTACTTAAGTTTGTTAAAAGGTAATGGTATACATACACTTTTTTTTTTAATTTCACGTCCAACTGTGTATTAAAATACACCTCAAAGTTGATTAGATTAATTATTCATTATTTCCTTTTATTCCATCCGAATAAAAAAAGTGTCTACTTAGTCATTTACACACCCCTTGAGAAAATACTAACTACAACAACGACAACATACCCAGTGAAACCCCACAACGTAGGGTCTGGAGAGGGTAGAGTGTACGCAGACCTTACCTCTACATTGATAAGTAGAGATGTTGTTTCCGAAAGACCCTCGACTCATGAAAATACTAACTCCTAGACAAAAATAGATAATTTGACTAAAATATCCCTAATTAAATAGGTATTGTGATTTGATCACATAACACTTAATATGAGCAAATCTGAAAAAATAAGGTTAATTCTTTCTTGATTTGATAAGTGGACACTATTTTTGACTCAAGAGAAAAAAGCTAAGTGGACACCCTTTTTGATCCGGAGAAAATATTGTTGGTTACAAAGATGCAAGAAACGAAAATTACAAGTAACTGCTAAGGATTACAAGAACTGAAATTACAATTGAACAATAAACTGAAATTACAAAGAACTTGAAGAATAAACTGGAACTGTTTTTGGTATGCTGAGTCGAGTGTTTGCACTCTGTCTTTAAGACAATATTGCCCCGTATGTATCCTTTCTACGTCCTGGACAATTGTCTCCCAAGATAAAACAGCAAGTGAACAAATGAGCAAAGGAAACTCAAGTGCTACCGTGAAGAATTTTGAGTAATGAAATGATGCTGGAAGGTTGTAGGAAGACTGAATTCATTTCTGTTTGTGTTAAGTGTAGCTCAACAATGGTGACAAGGGGTCCTTTATATAGCTGAAGGAGAGGCTCATGAACTGCCCACATAAGTGTCATTACTAGCCAAGTAATGACAATTATGGAGATAGTAATTCACCAAAATAAATGGTGAATTTGATGTGCAACGGATGACATTTAGGAAGAGTAATTCAGCCAAAATAAATGGTTGAATTGAGTGTTGTTGACGTTCTGTTCTTTGCCCAATCTGACTTTCTTAAAACTTCAGGGACCAAACTGTATATATTGAAACTTCAGGAACCAAACTGTACATATGGCAACGTTCTGTGGTCCAAAAAGATAATATCAGAAGAAGCACGACCCACGACCCGGACCGGACGGTCAGGCGGCGGCGCGTGTGTGTGCTTTCCTCGAACTGAAGCACATCTAGGCCCTCCCTCCTTTAAACACATGGGATACCCCTTGGGGTCCCAAACCCCAAGCCAACTTTGAGACTTATAAACAAAATAATTCTTTCTTACTCCACCGATGAGGGAGAATTGATCTCAATACCACACTTTTCCATGCTTCAAACACCTCACTTCGTGGACCAATATCTCTTTCATTTCTCAACAAAATTTGACGATCCTTGGCTCTACGGTTATCTACTTACTTAGTAGATTATGCACGTGTGAAGAACCGGATTCTCTAACATGCGTAACACTAGTGTTTAAGCCGTTAAAGTTGGTCGGACGCAACTCCCGCCAAAGGCAAATTTCCAACAAATACTATCTGAATTATCAACTAGGTGTGTTTTATTACATAAATGATAATAGTGTGAGTAGAAGAAAAAAAAGGAACAACTGATATTTGAGATATAAAATTTCCCAAAAAAGTGATAGTTAAAGTGTGTTTTTGACCATTATCTCTTTGTTAAAAGTAATTTTTAACTCCAAAAGATTTTTATCATTCTGATTATTAAAATTAAATAAAATTGCTAAATTTCTTTTTTAACTAGAAATATGGGAAATTTTCGTTTAAATCCCGAAAACCGCTGCATAAACAATTACACCAAACATAAAAATAGGCTAATGATAACATAAACTGCACCTCGAAAGTTCCATTAGACTCTTGAAGTTATGTTATGCTCAATATAGCATACCATAAGGGCATATTTGACCTTTTTTTCTCTTATTAACCATCTAATTAGGTTAATCGAGAGCTTCAATTAAATTAAGAGTATATTTGGACCAATTATTAAACGATAACGGTATATATTGTGGTAAATTATTAACGAAAGGAATATTTGCTCAATATCGAATGCTTGAAATGCTTATTTCAACCGAATAATAAAAAAATAACGTGTAAAAGATACATAGTTTTTTTCAATAAATGACTTGGATCAAGCATCGTGTCTATTTTGCGTGTACACACTCAATTCCTTTTTCTTGTTCCTAGTCCACTATTTTTTTCCAACAGAAACTTTAAAAAGCAAGATAAAAGAGAACCAAATGGAGTTGTTGAAGCCAAAGGTTAGACTGTGGCTTAGGTGACTACTCACTTATTTGATGAATGAGAGTAACTAATAATGTCAGCCACTTAGAATAACCACTCATTTCTCTATTCCAATAATGAATTATGTGGTCTTCATCCATAATGTTAATTTCTTGCAAGTAAAAATTAACGGGTGAAGGGAGATAAACAAAAATTCCGAAATCTTTGTAACGGAGAAACAATCTAGTTTGATATCTTATCAAGAACATCCTATGTCTTAATTAAGGTACATTTCATAATAATTAATTAATTAATTCTATACTGTGCTTTCTGAAAATCATAATAGCCCTAATATTATGGACCCTTGTAGTTAGCCCGGACTCCGCGCATAGCGGGAGCTTAGTGCACCGAGCTGCTCATAATAGCTCTAATATCATCGTCGTTATTTATGTGAGATTGTTGAATGTTTTTTAGTTTTTGAACTGAATTTATACTACTTCCTTTATCCCAATTTATGTGATAATTTTCTCTTACCGATATTCAAACTGCATGAACTTTTACCAACATTTTGATATGTATTTTTTCACATAATTGATATGAAAAAAGTTGCAACTTATAGTACTTTTCATGTAATTTTCAATCTAATCTTAAAATATTGAGTTAATCTAATCCAATTTACCTTCAAAATTTAGTCAAATTGACTATCGAAAAGTGAAAAACATCACATAAATTGGGACGGAGGAAGTAATAAAGAAAAGCTAAAAAGTTCCAATCTTTACTGCAGGAACATGGCTCATTTTATGATTTTTTCTGGTTTGTTTGCCTGCAATTGCCTCATTTGTTAAGGGGAATGGTAAAGGAGGGTGGATTAATGCTCATGCTACCTTCTATGGAGGTGGTGATGCCTCAGGGACAATGGGTATGCAAACATTTTAATTTCTTTTTGTTCTCCCTTTTTTTCATATTTTGGTTAAACTTAATTAGCTTTATTTTTAGTCCATTCATCTTGGTTATCAATTCTAGCTCCGTCAAGGTCAAAGTCAATATCGTCACTGGCATCGAGATTCTCACTATCATCAATAACATCATTATCATCAAAACTTTTAGGCTTGTCATCTACGAACTTATTTAGGAATACTATAATGAACGGAAAGGAGTTTGTCGCTAGGAACTTGTTTAGGAATACTATAATGAAAGGAATATAGGAGTTCGTCGTTAAGTGTTTGACCAAATAGGATCTTCATGTTCCTATAGACCGTATCACTAAAATACCCCTCGAGGGAATAAGGCTAAGCGGAGGAAAAAGGGTTTTCCATGAGATGAGAAATATGTCAGTGAATCCAGGATCTAGAGTTAGTGAATTTACAAAAAGTATGACTTCATTACATTTATATATTTTAATTGATTCTTGCATAGATAATTACATAGTTCAAGAGAAAATCAAAAGTTCAATGGGACCCATATAATTCCCCATAATTTTGTCTTTGTTCATGTTGGTTCTTGTTAATTCCGGCTGCGTGAGCTTGCTCACATTCCCTGTCACAAACCTGGATAAACGAGGAGAGTTACGGTAGGCTGACAGTCAACACAAAATTAGCCAATTTAACAATGAATATCCTCACGCTATGTCGTTTCTTGTTAATTATTACATGTATTTCCAACAGGTGGTTCTTGTGGTTATGGGAATCTATACAACCAAGGTTATGGACCGAAAACTGCAGCTTTGAGCACAGCTCTGCTCAACAATAGGTTAAGTTGTGGATCTTGCTACGAGATTAAGTGTGTGAATGAACACAAATGGTGCTTGACAGGCTCTATTAAGGTAACAGCAACCAATTTGTGTCCACCAAATAATGCTCTTCCTAGCAATGCTGGTGGCTGGTGCAATCCTCCACTTCACCACTTTGACCTTTCCCAGCCTATCTTCCAACACATTGCCCAATATAGAGCTGGAATTGTCCCTATTGCTTATAGAAGGTATATTCAATTCAATTGGTTTCATGATATTCGGTCAATATGCTTGCTAATGTGATTTTCCTTCCAATCTTTATATTTATGCTCATTATACGCGTGAAATACACACACTTTAACTAGTCGTCAGGTTGCTGCGTATGTTCAGTCAATGGTTAGAGTCGTTTAGGATACTTGTGTTGATTAAGTTGAGGTGTTTTGGATGAAATATCGTGGAGTAGAGGGTCGGGAATATAAGTCAATGCAAGTATAGGCATCTATTTGAATATTCAACCTTATTTATTCAGTTGTTGTGGGCACTGCAGTTTTCCTTTTTGTGGTTATCCACCCGGTGTCCGATACCCATATTGGGCCCTAACTAGTCCGGATTCGCTCCACGTTCTTGACTCATGACCATTTTTTCTTGGTTAGCCATTCAAAAATTGCAAAAGGATTACACATCATCTCGACTAGTCCACCAGATACTTACTGCTTCCTACCAGCAAAAGTGTACCCTGTCCACCAAGACTGTACATTTTATTTGCCTTTATTAGTATTTAACTTTGGTCTTCCACGGTCCGTTTTAGCTTCATTAACCCTTAGATCTCACCAATGAATGTTTGCAACAGGGATCAATTAACATAAACTCTATTGGAAACTTTTGCAGGGTACCCTGCAGAAGAAAGTGAGGCATCCGGTTCACCATCAATGGACACTCTTACTTCAACTTGGCACTAGTGACTAATGTTGCCGGTGCTGGATGTTCGTGCTGTAGCCATTAAAGGATCAAGAACCAAATGGCAGTCTATGTCAAGAAATTGGGGCCAAAACTGGCAAAGCAACGGTTTTCTAAATGGACAAAGCCTTTCATTTAAGGTTACTACAAGTGATGGACATAGTCTGGTCTCTCACAATGTTGCCCCAGCTAGCTGGTCTTTTGGGTAGACACACACTGGTGGTCAGTTCCACTAAAAGGGCTGTCCTAAACATTTTGCTGCAAGCATTATACATACTTATACTTGATCACCAGTATATTTTTTTTATAATTGAAAGTTCTTCGACCATTTCTTCACTTAAATATCAGATTTTTATAGATTCTGAACCTATGATGTGCGGCTAACCCACACATCAGAATTTGCACTCTTACCACTTGACTAAAGCCCTGGCGGCCGTTGTTAGTCAGGCGTTGGCATTTGGGTAAAAAATTAATGAAGAGGGTATATTTTGTAGTTATTCTTTTGTCATTTAAGTTGAATTATGGGTAGCCACGCTTTGGGACACTATAATCTTTGAGGCTATTGTTTTTTAGGCTTTTCTTTAGTTTATGTATCTTTGTTTTCCTTCTGTTGCAATGCAGTGGTGGACTCTTTTACCACCCTCATTTAGTAGTGTTTGTATGAATTGGAGAAACTTTTTTTCTCCTCAGCTTTAGTTTGTAAATAGATATGATTGCTTTGTGTTATTGTGAAATAATCTTGTTAACTAGTGTAGTAATGAGCAATGGACATGATGCTTATCTATTAAACTTGTTTTTCATTCTTCTTTTGTATTATTATATATACTTCCTTGTAGTGTTATCTTTTACTTTTCTTAATTCCTATATCCTTTAGCTGTCAATGCACTACCATGTATAACAACCTTTTACCAAAATGAATGATGGGATAGTTCATTTTTTCTTTTGGTTTAACCATCTGGACTTATCTGAAGCCTATTTGCCCAACTAATTAATCCAGATTCGCGCCGAGTGAGTCCAGTAAGGGGGTAAAACGCCCCCTACCGAAACGTCTTCCTTTCTCACGGTTCCAACCCGAAGCCTTTTATTAAGGGTGAAGAGATCCAACCATCTCAAACACCCCTTAGTGGTGAATACTTAACGAGTTCAAGATGTCATGATTTTAGTCTTTTACAGCATGACTTCAATGGGCTTATAAATCTCTAACATAATATAAGTCATTACAATGGTCACTGCAACAGAAAGAAGGTAAAAGTACGTTGCTCAGACTCTTCAAATTGCAACCGGTGTCTCAGATCCTCCATAAGTAGTGCACTTTTGGAGGATCCGACACAGGTGCAAAAACATTTTTGGAAAGTCCGAACAACATAAGGTAAAGGTTCTTATTTAAGATGATGAAAAGTGAAATAAGGGGAACATGTTATGATTTCAATCTTTTACAGCATCCGTATATCTAACTTCATATTTTTTCCAGTGGTTCACATATCAACCACTCTGAAATCCTCGAGGCTTTCGCTTCATCAACTCTTCTATGGAATAAAATAGATATCCTAATTCTATTAGGACTACAATTCTATACTCTATATATATGACATTAATAAGAGAACTCCATGAAGAAGATTTACATTATTCTACATGGTATCAAGAGACAAAAATCCCTCACTTGAATAAAGGGCACGAAGCAGTATAATTGATTTATTGTATGTTTTCTTATAAGACGAATCGCCAATTTGAGAAACCATTGTCCTCAGATACTCATATTGTGCAACCCACCTCTCTATAATGGTTTCTGTATATGCCCCTGCAATACATGAACTATGTTCCGACAAAGAACTAGGTATCTCTTGAACAAGTATTATGCCTATTAACATTGGTTCCATCAAATTTCTATGCCAAAAAATTATCAAGAACAGCAGGGCGATCTCCCATCACCAAATTGAACCATTTGTCACTCAAAACCAATCCGTATACCGATGATATACATCGATATGCACAACACCCAACTCCTATATTCCTTATTTATAGCCCGTATACATCAAGTATACATGCATTATACACCACCCGATACACTTATCACATAAGCAGCCCAGGATACAGTTGTTATACAGCTGATATACGGCAGCCTCTCAATCGATATTCTTCCTAAATTTCTGATACCCTCATGGCGTCACCCGTGGCCCACATAGATTCCCACACTTCCTCTTCCTCAACACCCGGCGTAAAAAATTATCAGTCGCACGCCCAATACCTGGCTTAGTGGGCCAACCCACGTCCTTAACAATAGTTCGGGCACTAGGCCCAGTCAACCAGTCCCGTTCTAGGCCAGGCCCAGCAACAACAGTGGCCACTGGCGTGGCCCACTGCCCAGCAGCCCAGCACCAACGAGCCACTGTGCAGCCAACAGGACCACTACACAACGGCCTAACAATAGCACGATGATACGTGGTATATGGATACGGGCGCCACGTCTCACCTCACCAACAATTCTGGTAGTCTTCCTCAACTGCGCAATTTAAATACTCCTCAATCTATTATGGTCGAAAATGGTCATCGCATTCTAATTCAAGGGTTTGGCCACACACTAACCCCACCACCGCATCCCCACTTCTTCCTTAAAAACATCCTATATGCCCATAACATTATCAAGAACCTAATCACTGTTAGAAAATTTGCCACTGATAATTTCGTATCCATTAATTTTGACTCGTTTGGTTTTTTTTGTAATGGACCCACGTACCATAAAACTTCTTACGAGATGCAATAGTGAGGAGGACCTCTATCCTTTCCTATCCACATCCGCTGCCAGTGTCAATCCTCTCACATCTCTAACTGTCATCTCCTCCTCAATGTGGCATAGTAGACTTGGACATTCCGGAACTCATATTTTTTATTTAGTTAGAAACCACAATTTAATTAAATGTAGTAAAGGGAACCTTTCCATAATTGCTCCTCTTGTCATCTAGGAAAACATGTTAGACTTCCGTTTACATCTTCTTTAAGTGTTACTTTCTCTTCTTTTTATATTATTCATGCGGATTTATGGTCATCTCCTATAACTAGCAACCTAGGTCATAAATATTTTTTGATATTTTTTGATGACTTCTCTCACTTCCTTTGGGTCTATCCGCTTAAACTTAAGTCTCAAGTATAATCTAAATTCCTTGAATTTCATACATTGGTTAAAACAAAATTTGAAAAAGACATCAAAACGTTTCAATGTGATAATGACCGTGAGTTCAAAAACTCCCATTTTGATAATTTTTATGCGGCTAATGGCATGATTTTTCGTTTCTCCTGCCCCCATACTTCCCCTCAAAATGGTAAAGCCGAAAGAATTCTCCACACCATTAACAATATGATTCGTACCCTTTTTTATGCGTCTCTGCCCCCTACCTTTTGGGTATATGCATTAAAAATGGTAGAACACATTCTTAACATCTTACCCACCCGTACGATCTAAAATAGGACACCCATCGAAATTCTCTTTAGTCGGATTCCTATGATCACCTTCGAATTTTCGGTTGTCTTTGTTACCCAAATTTGGCCTCCACGATCCCTCACAAATTAGCACCCCGCTCCACTCCATGCGTCTTTCTAGATTTCCTGTCGAACCATAAGGGGGTACTTGTGCTATGAGTTATCCACAGACAAAATCGTAGTCTCACGCCATGTCACGTTTGTTGAGTACGTTTTTTCGTTCGACAACATCCAAAAATTTTCAAGTCACTGATTATAGATTCCTTGATGACTCGGACACCTCACCTCTACTCCAAAATGCACTACAAAATCCGCACCCTTCTACCATCCCACCACATGTCCCGTCGACCCCACCCCACTGCCCGGTCCTTGCCCAGTTACTGCCCGAAGTAACACCCGACACACTGCCCCAACCCCTAGCCTAGTCACTGCTCAAAATTCCACCCGCCACACTGCCCATCCCTAACCCACTGCCCAGCCCCACTGCCCGTCACCATTGCCCAGTCCCGACCCCGCTACCTAGTCATGTCCGTCACTACCCAACCCCTATGCCCCACTCGTGACCGTCCCCACTCACCGCATGGAAACCCGTGCACAACACGAGATTTTTCGAACCAAAAGTTCACTTTAACCTATTTACTCAAATCATCTCACTCATTCCTAAAAACACAAAATTAGCCAAACTTGACTCGAATTGGAATGCGGCCATACGAGAGGAGTTTAATGTGCTTACCTCACAGTGCACTTGGGATTTTATTTCGCGACCTGAGGGGGTGAATGTAATCCGATGTAAGTTTAGAGATAATGGTGCCTTTGAACATCACAAGGCCAGACTTGTGGCAAATGGCATAAGGCAATGGGAGGGTATTGATTGTGGTAAGACTTTTATTCCAGTGGTTAATCCAGCTACCATCCGCACGATTTTGAGCATTGCTCTGGGGAAGAAGTGGCCTATTCACAAGCTTGATGTAAAGAATGTTTTCTTACATGGGGATTTGAAAGAAACCGTCTATATGAAACAATCGCTAGGTTTTGTGTATCCGGAGGCTCCTTATCATGTTTGTCATCTTCGTAAGTCGCTATATGGGCTGAAGCAAGACCCAAGGGCTTGGTATGAGTGGTTTGCCACTTACATCATACAGATCGGTTTTATGTACAGCAAGAGTGATCATTCATTATTCATTTTTCATCGAGGTACTGACACAACTTACCTTCTGTTATATGTGGATGATATTGTACTGACAACTTCTTCAGATGGCATGAAGCATGAGATCATTGCTCTACTCAATTCTGAATTTGCTATGACTGACTTGGGTAAGTTGACTTATTTTTTGGGGATATCAGTGACCAGATCCACACATGCCATGTTCCTGTGTCAGAGTAAGTATGCAGAAGAGATCGTCTATAGGGCTAAAATGGTAAATTGTAAGATCATGCCTATTCCCGTCGAATCCAAGTCCAAACTAAGTGAAGAAAAGTTCTGCCTTCCGGATTTCGGTTTTGACCTCAGCGAAAACAGTTCGTAAAGTTCTGCCTTCCGGCTTTCGGTCGATCCGAGGCAGAAACTTTACAATGCGATAACTCTCAAACCGTATGTCGGTTTTGACCTCGCTTGGACTCAATATGACCGAGAAAGAGAGATGTAAAACCCTGTAAAATATCATCCAACGAGTATAACTCAGCGAAAATAGTTCGTAAAGTTCTGCCTTCCGGATTTCGATCTATCTGATGCAGAAACTTTAAAGTGCGATAACTCTCAAACCGTATGTCGGTTTTAGCCCCTCTTGGACTCAATCTGACCGTAATAGAAATATGTACAACTCTGTCAAATTTCATCCAA
Source organism: Anisodus acutangulus (assembly GCA_029783415.1). NCBI lineage: Eukaryota > Viridiplantae > Streptophyta > Magnoliopsida > Solanales > Solanaceae > Anisodus > Anisodus acutangulus. Next base: position 6,287,242 of record CM056489.1, on the reverse strand, counting down.
TTCTAACAAGTACAACTCAGCGAAACATATTGTAATTTCACAACCCAAACTAGTTATTAAACAACCTAAAAATCATAATTTCATGCCCATTCTTTCAATATCCGGATTATATTCTAACATGTATTGTAACTTAAAAATAAAGGATTTTACTAAGAATTATGAGTGAGAAAACTCACATTTTGTTACTTCGTACTGCAAATGAACTTTCAAACTTCAACTAATCCTTTCCCTTCTTGCTCTCTTGGTATTTTTCTGATTTTTATTTTTCTTGTTCTCTTGATATTTTTTCTGATTTTTGTTCTTCTTGCTCTCTTGATATTTTTTTCTGTTTTTTGTTCTTTGTGCTAAGTGCTTTGTTTTGTGCCATGTAGAATATATAATGAGGTGTGTGTAACTTGTGGGAGGTGGAAAGAGAAGGGGTTGTGGGAGATGAAAAGGGGAAGGGGGGATGTAGCAGTTATAGGGAAGGGGGAATGAATGCAAATGGTTTCTATTATTATTATTATTATTATTATTATTATTATTATTATTATTATTATTATTATTATTATTATTATTATTATTATTATTATTATTACTTTGTAACAAATCAGGATTTTACATCTTGAAAGTTGCTTAGCATCTTGAGTAGAGGCAAAGGAGAGCAACAACATCTACATAAGTCTTCTCCAAAGGTCTTCAACAAGAAGGAGAGTTCGAGAGATGTCTTCCCTCAAGAACAATTCAAAGTGTTGCTCAAAGTTCTTCAACACATCAACAGAAGTTCATCCTTTATTCGAGAAAGACGCTACATTGGCCCTCAAATCAAGGCGAACAATACGGAGATTAGAATCAAGGGACACATCCAGAGTTGTACTCACAAAATAATCAATAAAATGATTTTTCTCACATTTGTTTTATGATTGCAGTTATTTATTTTCTGCTAACAAAATTCATCGCGAACACTAATTTTCTGCGGCATCGACAAACATTGCCACTACAAAAAAAAAGGAATTAGATATGAACTCGTTAACCCATCGCTAAATTGCTTGTAGCTAACAAAATTCTTGATAATTCATCTCTAAGTAGGATTAACGATGAATTTTATTGTTTAGATACATAATTTGTCTGTTGCTAATTCCTATTTTCTTAGTAGTGTGCATGGATGTAGTGCCCTGCTATCCCTGTGTCTATATACTCTGTTCTATAAGCATCACGGCCCCTTCAATGTATGTTTAGTAATCCCGTCAGCGGCAGTGTGGGGGTTTTTTCTTGAAATAAAGGAGGGCCCCTTGTGCGCAGCGTGGTACTGGTCTAACCTTTGAAATCAATTGAATCACCATAATTTACCTCCTTCACAGACCTGTCGGACCGGGGTGTGGGGGCTCCTGGGGTGGGAGATTCCACCTTTTGGAATAAGTAATCATTTCATATAACAATTTAGTGCATTAACTTGGCGTATCAGTTCAGATGATTGTTCAATAGTCATGCTTGATTACGTGCATTCATTGATTGCATTCTCCTACTGTGTGAGGTGCTAGAATTCTCATTCTAGATGAGCATCATCTAAGTTGTCAATGTTGACTTTGTCCGAGTTTTAATTGGTCTTAAATTAGGGAATATAATTTGATAATTAATATAGGGTTTTACCCATCTAATGCATTATAAAGTCAAATCAGTTTATGTACTTGATTGCTTCTCTATATGTCTGAATAGCTTTCTATTATTGTGTCTTTATACTCTCTCTGTCCCAATTTAGTGTTGTACTTTCTTGCGAAACAGCTAATTGTAGTATGTCACATAACTTGAAAAAGGTGCATATATGTCGCTTTTAGATGCATAGACAGGCAAAGGTAATAAATCGACCCGTTTCACGCAATTACTGTGTCTTCTTTACTGTTCAAAGATCTCAACATGAGAGTTACTTAAGCATGTCGATGGTGCTGGACCGGGCCGAGCCAACTCTACCTCCTAAAAGTGAGCCCAGACTGGTTTTAGGTCGGGCCAGGTTGGGCTCACTTTTAGGGGTCGGGTTTGGTGTAAGAAATGGTGTCTGGGTCAACCCCTACACGTTAAGAAACTTAGCCGGGTTTGGTGGGCTAGACTGGGCTAAATTACTAAACTTGACATTGACATAAGTTACGTGAAGCCATTTTAATATTGAACTCTGATTGTTTTAGCATAAGAATTTAAAGATCAAAAAATTAAAATCTTATACTAATTTAGGGGAAAATGTAAATTCAATGGAATAAAAGCACTTTTTCTCAAACTTGATTCAGCCAAACCGCCTAGCGGAAATTTGTCCATATAGATCTCAAAAAAATACATCAAACAATAACAACAAGTGTTATTCCTGTTGCTTATTTACTTTTTCTTTCTGTTTTACTTATGTTTTCAACTATTGAATTAGATTTGCCTAGACTAATATTATAATGATATTTTTAATTTTTCTTTGATAATAACCAGGTTGGGACAGTGCAACGGTGGGCCGAGATTACCCGAGCTTGGACCTCGTCTGGCCCTGTTCCCCCCCCCAACCCAGCCCCCTTTGGACCCCGCCGGCCTGTTCTGATCCGGTTTTAGCAGGGCCTCGACCCACTTGACAAGCTTAGAGTTACTTTGATATCTTCGTATATACTCGTCCACAAATCCCCTGATACTAATTTATCGAGTAAGCTAGTTGAAAATCATTTGCAACATAGGATGTGTTTGGTATGACGGAAAATGTTTTCCACGGAAAATATTCTCCAAGAAAATATTTTCTTAGAAAATAAGTGGTTTTTTGACTTATTTACTTGTGTTTTGTACGCAAGTTAGAAAATGTCATTTTAAGAGCATCTGCATATACTCAAAGCAAAACCACCGAGAAGTTTTTAGATTCAGAGTGCAACTTTTGGTGGTGGGGAGCACAGATTGGGAGGTAGGGGTAGGTTGGGGGGGGGGTGGATTGGGGAATACGTTGGTGTGTTTTATTATATCGGAAAAAATATTTTCCATCAAATTGTTATGAAAAACATTTTCTCCTATGTTAAATATTTTCCTTAGGAAAACATTTTCCAAGATCTTAAATGCAACCAAATAAGAGAAAATAGAAAAACATTTTAGTCATACCTGAGAGATGGAATAATTTCCCTTGGGGATTCCTTTCATTATTCACAATATATATAGATGTACAAAGGTTGATTCCTAATATGGTACGAATCATAACTTACCTTACAAAGGTTGATTTCTAATACAATTAGAATCCTAAGTTACCTTAAATATACATCTATCATAATTACAAAATATACAGAGAATTTTTTGAGAATATTCGCTAATACTCCCCCTCAGACGGAGTGGGAGGAGGCCGAACGCTAAGGCTGGATCGAAAGTCGGTGAAGAGTTGTCGCGGTAGTCCCTTTGTGAAGATGTCTGCATACTGATAAGAGGAAGGCACGTGTAATATTTTGACCTGACCACGGGCAACCTTCTCTCGCACAAAGTGGATATCCATCTCAATATGCTTAGGCCGCTGATGTTGGACCGGATTATGAGACATGTAGATGGTAGATATGTTGTCACAATAGACTATAGACGCCTTGCGGAGTGGACACTGGAGCTCTAAAAGAAGATTTTGGAGCCAACAGATCTCAGCAACTACATTAGCAACACCGCGATATTCTGCTTCAGCACTCGAACGGGATAGTGCGGACCATGAGATAAGATTATCCCCAAGAAATACACAGTACCCTGAGGTGGAGCGACGTGTGTCTGGGCATCCTGCCCAATCTGCATCCGTGTAGGCAAGTAACTTGGTTGGGGCAGAGGGGTATAAGTGTAATCCAAAGTCTAGTGTGCCCTTAACGTATCTGATAATACATTTGAGGGCGGCAAAATGGGACTCTCGGGGGTCGTGCATGAACAGACACACCTGCTGAACGTCATATGTAATATCAGGCCTAGTGAATGTAAGATACTGAAGAGCACCTGCTAGACTCCGATATAGAGTGGGATCAGAAACTGGCGCACCGTCATTGGCATTAAGCTTGGATTTGGAGTCCACCGGAGTTGGCATAATTTTACAATTTGCCATCTTGGCCCTGTACAATATCTCTTCTGCATACTTACGCTGACATAGGAACATAGTGGCTGCAGATCTGGTTACCGATATACCCAAAAAATAACTTAGCTTGCCCAAGTCAGTCATAGCAAATTCAGTTTTGAGTAGAGCAATGATTTTATTCTTCAAACCGTCAGATGAGGCAGTAAGAACAATGTCATCGACATATAATAGTAAATATGCAGTGATGCTACCTCGGTGAAAAGTGAAGAGAGAGTTATCACACCTGCTACATACAAAACCAATCTGCAAAAGATACCTGGCAAAACGATCATACCAATCGCGGGTGCCTGTTTCAATCCATACAATGACTTCCTGAGATGACACACAAACTGTGGAGCTGCCGGATGAACAAAGCGAGGAGGCTGATGCATGTACACAGTCTCTTTCAAATCCTCATGAAGGAATGCATTCTTGACATCAAGCTGATGAATCGGCCAATGCATGCCCATAGCAATACTGAGAACAGTTCGAATAGTGGCCGGTTTAACAACCAGACTGAATGTCTCACCACAATCAATATCCTCTTGCTGATTAGTGCCATTGGCGAATAGTCTTGCCTTATACCTCTCTAAGTCACCACTGTCTCTGAACTTGTGCCGAAATAGCCACATACACCGGATAACATTCACACCTTCGGGTCTAGGTACCAAATCCCAAGTGTTCTGCTTGGTTAAAGCGTTAAATTCCTCGCACATGGCCGCATTCCAATTTGGGTCCAGTTTTGCTAGTTTTGGATTTTTTGGAATGGGTGATAAGGTTTGTGTGGAGAGATTGAAGTGAACCTTGGGTTTGAAGATCCCGTGTTGTGCGCAGTCTCCATCTGATGAGGCGGCGATGGCGGTGGGTGGTTTGGGAGGTTCTTTGGTCCATCGTTACGGACGGTGGGCGACAATTCAAGCGACTGGTTTACGGTGACTCGGAAATTTGTAGGGTTGAGCAAGGAGCTGTTGGGGTGGTCCGGACGGTGGAGAGGCTGCCGAACAGTGAAATTGCTGTTGGTATAGATTTTGGATGATCGGGGACAGACTTGGTTCATCGAGAAAGATGTAATCGGTGGTCTGAAATTTCTGGAGATTTTAAAAAGGAAAGGTTGTCTCATCAAAGGTGACGTGACGGGAGACGATGATTTTGCAAGTAGCAATGTCATAGCACAAGTAGCCCCGATGATTAGGAGATAGACCAAGGAAGACACATGGCAGAGTACGAAGTGCAAATTTGTGAGGTGCAGTGGAGGCCATGTTGGGGTAGCATAAGCATCCAAAAATACGTAGGTGATCATATGATGGTAGCCTACGGTATAAGATTTCGGTAGGGGTCTTGTTTTGGAGTGTGCTAGTTGGTAAAATATTAAGAAGGGATTCTACCATTTTGACAGCATAGACCCAAAAAGGTGGTGGTAGGCAGACATGAAACAGAAGTGTGCGAACCATGTTATTGATGGTACGTATAATTCTTTCAGCCTTTCCGTTTTGGGAAGAAGTATAGGGACAAGAAAAGCGGAAAACCATGCCTTGTTTAGAACAGAAATTGTAAAATGTCGAGTTATTAAATTCACGTCCATTATCATATTGGAATGATTTGATAGATTTTTCAAATTGTGTTTTAATGAATTTGTGAAACTCGAGGAACTTTGTAAAAACTTCAGATTTGAATTTCAGTGGGTAAATCCAGACAAAATGTGAAAAATCATCCAAGAATACTAGATAGAATTTATGACCCAAAGAGCTAACAATCGGAGATATCCATAAATCAGCATGAACAATATCAAAGGGAGAAAAAGTAACATTGTTTGATGACATAAATGGAAGACGAGTATGTTTGCCTAGTGGACAAGAAAAACAATGTTGGGCAATTTTTCTATTATTACATTGAATACGCTTAGAAGTCCTAAGAAAAGTAAAAACTGGGTCTCCGTGGTGTCCGAGTCTATTGTGCCAAGTGGAGGGAGAGATTGCCGCAAGGGATAGAGGTGCTTGCGGTTTGACAACGGAAGATTGAGTGAATGGGTAGAGGTCTCCCACACTATTGTGGCGTGTAAGAATTTTCCCCGTATTGAGTTCTTTCACAGAAAAACCAAAAGGGTCAAATTCGACAGACACAGAATTATTGCTAGTGAATTTTCTAATAGAGATTAAGTTTTTAATGATGTTAGATGTGTATAGGACGTGGTTTAGGGAGAAAGGCGGGTGTGTATGTTTGGTGTGTGTGTTACCGTAACCTTCAATTGGAATGCGATGACCATTGCCGACAGTAATAAATTGAGGACACTTTAACCGACGTAGTTGAGATAGGTTACCTGACGATCGGGTGAGGTGAGATGTGGCTCCGGTGTCCATGTACCAATTATCGTCGGGCTGTTGAAGGTTCACGGCGGTGTAGGCCTGGCCTAAATCAGTCGGGGACAGGCATTTGAAGCTGCGATTATTCTTCTTGTAGTTGTTATTCTTCTTCTTCTTTGTTATTCTTGTTGTTATTCTTTGCGATTCTTTCTTCTTCTTTATTCTTCTTCTTTATTCTTTATTCTTCTTCTTCTTCTTTGCGATTCTTGATCTTCTTCTTCTTCTTCTTGGTGGTAATTTGCAACCAGGTGGTGCTTCTGCTTCTTTGTTATTCTTCTTTGTTGTTCTTTGCGATTCTTCTTCTTCTTCTTCTTCTTCTTTATTCTTTATTCTTTGTTGTTGTAGTTCTTTATTCTTCTTCTTTGCGATTCTTGATCTTCTTCTTCTTCTTCTTCTTTGATGGGCTACAACCAGGTGGTGCTTCTGCTTCTTTGTACATCTTTGTGATGGTCGTTCTTTGCTGGCGCGAGTGTTGCCATCCGTCAGCGGCTGCGCCTTTTGATTATGTTCCTCTTGTTTAGCACGTCTAGTTTCTTCCAACAATAGTTGTGAACGTGCCTTGTTGAAACTTGGAAGAGGGTCGGCTTGTTGAATCATTGTTGCGAGTGTGTCATATTCACCTTTTGGTAAACCCGCAACAAGTTGAAGCACCATCTTGGTTTCTGAAACAGAAGTCCCGACGTTGGATAGTTGATCGGTTATGAGTTTCAGTTGCTTACAATATTCGGACATGTTGTTAAAATTCTCGAGGCTGTTATTATTGAATTGCTCTTCCAAATATACGGCCCGAGTATTTTTATTGTCCTGAAAGATTTCTTCTAGCCGGACCCAAAGTTCACATGCCGTAGCACCTATTTTCATGATAGTGCACAACAGGTCTTTGGAGATGGTGCCGTAGATCCATTGTTTGACGATGGCATCAAGACGATGCCAGTTAGTGCAGAACATCGGTGGGACGAGGAACAGATTCGTCAATATGATCGAGCACGTTGTATGCACATGCATGAATGTAGAATAGTTCCATCCACATGGAATATTGACAGTCTTCTTGGTCAAGAATTATAGGGATAAAATTCTTGATGTTGTTAACGGCGAATGCCGGATGAAAAGAAGATACTGAACGTTGAGAGGGGTTGTCAAGTGTGCCAGTGGATGAACCAGAATTTGTGGGGGAAGACATGGTTGCCGCCTGCCGAGGGAAGGGAATTTTCTGGTTTGGCCGAGAAAGGGAGGAAAGCAGATTTTTTTTCCTGTGAAATCAGAAAAAAAAATGCTAATTTCGGCCGAGAATGAGGAAGAGAAGGAATTTAGGTTTTAGGCTCTTGATACCATGAGAGATGAAATAATTTCCCTTGGGAATTTCTTTCGTTATTCACAATATATATAGTTGTACAAAGGTTGATTCCTAATATGGTACGAATCCTAACTTACCTTACAAAGGTTGATTCCTAATACAATTAGAATCTTAAGTTACCTTAAATATACATCTACCATAATTATAAAATATACAGAGAATATTCGGAGAATATTCGCTAATAATACAAAACACACCCATAATATGATCTTGTTTTCTTTGGGCCATATTCTGTTGGAAATTTGTCTTTGGCGGGAGTTGCGACCGACCAACTTTAACGGTTTAAACACTAGTGTTACGTATGTTGGAGAATCCGGTTCTTCACACATGCATGATCTACTAAGTACGTAGATAACCGTAGGGCCAAAAATCGTCAAATTTCATTGAGAAATGAAAGAGATATTGGTCCACGAAGTAAGATGTTTGAAGCATGGAAAGTGTGGTATTGTGTTCAATTCTCCCTCATCGGTAGAGGAAGAAAGAATTGTTGTGTATATAAGACTCGAAATTGGTTTGGGGTTTGGGACCCCAAGGGGTATCCCATGTGTTTAAAGGAGGGAGGACCTAGATGTGCTTCGGTTCAAGGAAAGACCACCGGCCCGCCGCCGCCCGCCCGTCGGTCGATTCAGGTTCGATTCAGAGTTCAGGGTTTGGGTTCACGAATTAGGTGGTGTGTTTGTGGGCCTTCTGATATTATCTTTTTGGGCCAGAGAACTTTGCCAGAAGTACAGTTTGATCCCAGAAGTTCCAGATGTACAGTTCGGACCAAAATTCTTTCAGATGTACAGTTTGGTCCCTGAAGTTTCAAGATGTACAGTTTGGTCCCTGAAGTTTCCAGAACGTCAGAATTTGGACAGTCAAAGCTGAAACGCCAAGCTCTCAATTCAGCCATTTATTTTGGCTGAATTACTCCTCCTATAATGGCCAAATCCGTTGGTCTTTCACCATTTATGTTGGTGACTTTACTACCTCCATAATGACCATTATTTGGCTATTATGGAGGCAGTTTTTCAGCCCCTCCATCACCTATATAAACACCCCCTTACACTATTGTTGAGCACTAAGAACATACATATATGATACACGAAAATACAGAAATATACACAACAAAAACAGTTTCTTCCTACACCTTCCAAGGCATCATTTCGTTACTCAATATTCTTCACGGTAGCTCTTGAGTTTCCTTTGCTCAAGTGTTCCATTGCTGTTTTATCTTGGGAGACAAATTGTCCAGGACGTATAAAGGATACATACGGGGCAATATTGTCTTAAGGACAGAGTGCCACACTCGACTCAGCAAAATCAGTTTCCATTTTTCCGTCTTCAACAAAATTGTAATTTCAGTTTTGTGGTGATATTGTAATTTTCAGATTACTAGTTGAATTATTGAATCTTTGTTTATCCTTTCGAATACTTGTAATAGTTATATACTTCCCGTACTGCTTTATAAAGTACCATAGAGCAAAAATACCCAACATATTCTTCCTAAAATAACTCACACCATTACAAGTATTTTAAAATTTTATATGTAGGTTCTTTATTTCTTATAAACTTCCAATGCACGACTAGTTTGCACACCTAATAGATATATATAGTTATAGAATTTTGTTGACGCGCTTAATTTATGTGAAAGGTGGTTTTCAATTTTATTAACTAAAATAAATTCATTGATTTGCCCCACCTAGTTTATATTTTGAGAAAAGTAAAAAACAGAGTAAAATAAATTCAATTTTTTAATCCTTGAGAACTATTAATCAGTATAAAGTTTAACCCTGTCGACCAAGCCTACTATGTTGTTCAAAGTAGATAAGTATTCACTAATATACAAACTTTGAACTTGGCAAAATGATGTGTGCTGCATAAGTGAAGAAATGGAAGTATTCAGAAGTATCTAGTGTTACCTTCTCTCTTTGATCCTTTCAACAATTTGAAAGGGCAAGACATTTGGTGATACTGGTTCTAATTAAATAAAAAATTTAAGTTATATATGATAGTAAATAAATTCTTTATGTTATTATAGTGTTTGTTCCAAAAAGAAATTTCAAATCTTGGGTGTGATGTTCTTAGTATATTTTAGGCTTTTTAAATATTTGGCCGAATGGTAAAAAATAATGGGAAAAAAAATACTACTTGGCCATTAGAAATTTGTTTGGCCCATGTTTAGGCTTTGAATTGATATTTCAGCCCAAACTATTGTCAAGCGCTAACCCAACAACCCACTCACTATAAAGATCAAACTTTTTTGTGTCGCCACTAAAGGTCGTTGTATGTACTGTTGTTGCTAAAGGTTTTTGTGACAAGAACTACACATTTTGTGGGGACTAAATTTGCTATAAAAAGGAAAAAATTCATGTTTAGTTTTCAAAAAATATCCCAAAACATGTATAATATGTGTATAATTAGTACGTATACGTTGATTGAGCCTTCAAGAAATATCTCAAAATATGTATAGTATGTGTATAATTAGTAAATATATGTTGATTATACATTTATTAAACACAAATTATACAACAACGATACATTTTCTAATTACATACTGTAAGGATACATATTTCATACAACAATTATACAATTTCTATACGTATGACACATTTTATATACAACAATGATAAATTTTCTATACATATGCTGAAATTAGTTGAAAAAATGTTATAAAATGAAATTATTTTAAAAAGGCTAATATGTCTTTTAAGCTTCTTGGGTCATTCAGTTGTCAATAATTTAGGTTGGATGACCATTTATATCATTTTTCCAAAAATAATTACAACAACTCGTCAATAAAGGAAAAATATACATTAATTATGTATAAAATATGTATTTTATGTATTATAATTAATATACAAAAGTTACACATTTACTGGGGATGCTGACATTATTTTTGCGGGCGGGTGGTTATTAGGGGTGAGCGGGTTCGGGTACCCTAACTTTTTTAAACTACCCGGACCCTACCCAGTAAACGATCGGTTCCTAAATCTGTTACCCGGAACCTACCCATAGCAATCATTACCCGGACCCTGCGGTTCCGGGTAGGTTCCCGGGTACCCTGTAAAACATTTGTCATAAATAGTATACTACTGCATAGGGATTGCATAATATGGAATGAAGCAGCAGTGACAAAATATGTGTGAAATGTTGCATAATATGGAGCAAGCGGCGGTAGAAAAGCAAGAAATTGTATACACTTCATTACAACGAGAGATATACCGCAACGGACCTTTTAAATGACTACAACACAATCACAATTCACAATGACTAAATGAAGAAAACATTGCAAAATTACATCGCATAATGCGGTTGACATTTAATGAAATATCTCCATCGATTTATTAATTGAGAAACATAGTCTAGGTGATCTTCTTTGCATTGTGAGGCTTTAACATCTGCATTGTGAGGCTTCAACACATCTGCATTCTTCTTCTTTGCATTGACATCTGCATTTTGAGACTGCATTGCTACTCACTGGTTGCATTGTTCTTTGCATTCTTTCTTCTTTGCACTAACATCTACATTTTGAGAAGAGTTTAAATGTCACACGTCCACTTGCATACTAATCCACCATTATGTCTTCCGTGACACAAGTAAGCTCTACAAAAATAAAATAAAACTATTGTGAGATTCCAAGACAAAAGATAATACACAAAAATAAAAATTCTAAATAACCCAAATCCATAAAACAAAAATAAAGAAAGACCTAGTGAGTAGTGACTTACCTTCCTCATATTTTTCTGCATCTTCCATATATTGCTCAACACTAATTGATTTTGAAGATGAGCGCAACCAATCTTGGCAACAAATCAAAGCTTCCACAAATTTAGGAGTTAGAGAGCTGCGAAATTGATCAAGCACTCGACGGATGTGCTAAAAGCCGATTCCGAGGCTACTAGTGGATCTGAGGGATGGCTAAGATGTCTCTAGCCATCAAACCGAGAACCTTGTAAGTCGACTTAGCAAAGATTCCACCACATCAATAAATCAAATGTTTCATTTTTGGGCTCACGAGGACTACTAAGGTACCTTTCCAATTCAGATCTTAAATCCCCACTAAGTTCATCTTGGTCATCCTGGTACCAATCTTTGACAAGTGAAGCTGGATCAACAAAACCAAAATTTTCTCCAGAAACATTGTCAATAGAGCCTTGAGACTCATCCAATACATTAGAATCAAGCATAGAAGAATGATTTTTGTCATAGAATGCAAAAAGACGTTCCAATACATTCATTACCTTACTAACGATCAATTCTATTTTAGCATCATCAACACCAATCCTTCTACAACTCCAATTCAGAAATCTCAACTTATATCGAGGATCTAGTACTACGACTATCAACACCATCATGTTTTTTTTCTCAATACTCCCATAATACTTGTCAAATTTGGCTCTCATTTTTGTAGCCATTGCCTTAAGGTTTTCATTATTATTTTGGCTTTCACATTCAGTTAATGTTGAAAACATGCTAATAACTTCATGAAAATAATGGTTAGTTGTCACATAGAGACTTTCTGACATCCTAATAGTAGCCTCATAGAAATTTCTCAAAAATAAAGACAACAAGGATGCATTTTCCCAATCCTCATCTTTCGGGACACCACAATCAAGCTCAGTCACAAAAGCCATATCATCATCTTCAAGTCTTACAAATGCTTGTTTGAACTTACTAGCACTTTCTAACATAAGATATGTAGAATTCCACCTCGTACTAATATCAAGACAAACAGAGCCCTTATAAGTTATGCCCTCTTTAGTTATACAACTTTGAAATTGTTGTGCTCTACTTGGGGAACTCCTAACATACTTAACTGCAGCTCGAATTCGACTAATTGATTCACAAACCTCACTCAACCCATCTTTCACAATCAAATTCAATATATGAGCTGCACATCTCATATGAAAAACTCACCCCCCAAAACAAGGGTATTTCTTAACTTGTCCTTCAAATAAGCAATTGCCACATCATTAGAGCTCGCATTATCAACTGTAATTGTTGATATACGATCTCTAATTCCCCACTCAATTATACATTTTTCTACCATCTTACCAATATCCCTACCTTTATGGCTAGGCATAACAACAAAGTTTAGCAATCGCTTATGCAAATTCCAATTTTCATCAATAAGGTGAGCGGTAAGACATAAGTAACTCAAATTTTGAATGGAAGTCCAAATGTCAGTGATGAGAGCAATCCTAGATTTAAGAGATGACAACTTATCTTTTAAGCATGAGTTTTCACAAACATAAAGTTTCATGCAATCCCTAGCAATTGTGAATCTTGAAATATGCTTAAATAAAGGTTGTAATGCCGACACAAAACCCCTAAAACCTTCACGTTCGACCGTTCTAAATGGTTGCTCATCAATAATAATCATCCTAGCCAACATGTGCCTACAAAACTCTTTATCATATTTCCAAGTGCTAAGCATATGCTCATTATCCCCATTTATACTACCTTTAAAATGACCACCAAGCAATTTTTGCTTCTTGTCAATATTGTGAGGATACTTTTTGCAACTTCTCAAATGTTTCCACATGGATGAGGTACCATTGCTAACACTATAAGCTAAGCCTTCATTGCAATAGTTACAAATAGAAACAACATTACCGCTTTCTCATCTATTGCTTTACCAAAATGCTCCCAAACCTCGATTTTGTTGCCTTCTTTTCGATGGTGCACGAGTTGTGGATGTCGTGCTAGCCTCGACCATCTACCAAAAAAGTATCAAAATAAAACAAAACAAAACAAAGAACTCCAATAAATTGAGCATAACAAGTTAACAACAAACAATAAAAGGGAAATATCAACCCAAATACTAGCTTTTCTAGTAAATCAACCCAAATACTAACAACAAACAATAAAAAATAAAAACAAGAACATCATAATACAGAAATAAAAAACAGTAACATTATAATACAGAAATCAACCCAAGAAATGCAAAACTCTAATGTTCTTCACTATGCAACAACTTTAAGGGTTATTAGTTACCTTTAACAAAACCGAGAGGAATTCGAGCACAATACAACAACCTTTGTCAAGCTTACGGGTGAGAGAGAGTAGGTGGCGATGCCGAGGCGCGAGCTACGTAATGGCGATCAAGCGACGGCGATGGCGCTGCGTAGTAGTGCGATTGCGAATCGCAAACAAGTTAACAACAAACAATAAAAGGGAAATATCAACCCAAATACTAGCTTTTCTAACAAATCAACCCAAATACTAACAACAAACAATAAAAAATAAAAACAAGAACATCATAATACGAAATAAAAACAAAGAACATTATAATACAGAAATCAACCCAAGAAATCAACCAAATACAGAAATCAACCCAAGAAATGCAAAAATCTAATGTTCTTCACTATGCAACAACTTTAAGGGTTATTCATTACCTTTAGCAAAACCGAGAGGAATTCGAGCACAATACAACAACCTTTGTCAAGCTTCTGGCGACTGGCGACTGGTGACGGCGATGGCGATGGCGAGCTGCGTAGTAGTGCGACTGCGAAGTGAACTGTGAGTGTGAGTGTGAGTGTGAGCTGCGAGCTGTGGCGAAGTGCGAAGTGAACCAGTGAGCGAGCTGCGGCGAAGTGCGAAGTGAAGATTTTGAAATTAGGGCGAAGTAAAGATTTTGGAAATTTGGGCGAAGTGAAGTAGTGAAATGCGAATTCCTTTTAACCGGACTGGGCCAAATAATCGGACTGGGCCAAAAATTTAAACGCCCCAAAGCCCAAAACTAAATAATTTAAATTGGGGTAGGTTCATAGGGTTCGGGTATCGGTTCCGGGTCCGGGTACCCGGTTTATATTTACCGGAACCGGACCCGATATTGATTGGTTCCTAATTTTAATACCCGGAATCTACCCGTTATTATAATATATCTACCCGAAACCTACCCGATAGTATCGGTTCCGATCGGGTATCTGGGTACCCTGTACCCGTGCTCACCCCTAGTGATTATATAATATAAAATTTTATCTTTTGAATCGCCTCATATAACTTCCCACCTCCGTCTTTACGTGCATTTACTTTTTAAATGACTTGAATTGTGTAAATATTTTTATATTATCGATATGTAAAAGTTAAATTCTGAAATAAATAGAGAATGAATAAGAAGATAATTTCAGCTCACCAACACATTCTAGCTGGCTTAGGAATCGAAAAATTTCTGACTCCCATCACATGCTGCTAACCATACATGACTTCATATATATATGAATTTGATCGTGTGAACTTCCATGCTGACTAAAGCATATCTTGTTGATACCTTCTCATTTCTTGTCATTGGGTCATTCTTGATCAAATTCAGAAATACAGATATATACTTCTACCGGTCTATGAGTGCATCTCTCATCATTTCCAAGAATAGGAAGCATATATATATATATATATATATATATATATATATATATATGGGCCTACACTTTAACATCATCACAACAGATTTAGAATCTTGAATTTTATGGGTTGAGTTCGAAATTTTAGTACAACTTATTTTTTTTATTAAGTTTGAAATTAATCGTTTATACTTATTTATTAAACTTTTAAAATATTTATGAAGTTGGAGCCAAAATTACTGAATTGGGATGACATCCACCCCGGGTTGTTGCAACTCTTTTCGTTACTCAAACTTGAGCCCTACCCTAATAGAGACATTAAATAGTACCGTCATATCTAATCCATGATATGATGACATTTGACTCGATACGATATTAATTTTTAAAAATTAATACATAAGTTGAATATATATACAACAAAAAAAGTTTTTTACTGGCAATAAAAGTCTCGAAGATGTCATGACATTCCTATGATTATAAAAGCATGTAATTAAAGATAAAATAAAAAAAAATCAAAGTTAAAGACTTTCTAAATATATAAATATGTGATTCATTTTTTAATCAATCAAAAAGTAAATAGTATCCTATAAAATGAAACACACGACGTATTTACTCTTTGGGAGTTTTTTTCTTGTTCATTCTCTTTAAGAAGTATGCCATGTTCCCATGACTTAAGGACAAGTACCGTATATTAAGGTAAATATTTATCAGCACAGGTCGTGCTTATACTAAATTATGTAAACTTATCATAGTTAAGTAATTTAATGAGGTGAGATTGCATATTAATTGATCATGATGGAGTGTTAAATGTTTATACAAATACATGTCATGCATTTATTGTCTTGATGTAAACATCAGGTATAATATATATATATATAATCAATACTATCAGTTACTCAACCCATTTTTTATTGGTATTAAATATGGGCAAATAGAATATGTTCTCCGTTTTTATCTGGCAAGTTTTCAACCAAACCATATATGTTCTAACCCGCCCATTTTCCAGAACTATATATACATGTCAAAGGGACTCTTCTATATCTAGCTTCCAGTGTTGATCATTGTAAGGTCTTACATGTGGATATGATGAATGTGAAGTGCAGCCAAGGATGACTTGCCGATATATCTCTTTCCCTTCATTCATAATTTCCACAGAAAAAGAATGAGAATATATATTATATAATCTTCATCCTCGAGAAGATATCAAATGAAGAAAAGAAAAGGATAATTGTTAATTATTTGAGAAAATCGGCAAGTTGTCTTTGGCTAGGGTTTCTTTCTCATATTCACATGTTGGATCTACGATGACTATGGCTCGATCAACAAGGACAAAAACTTCACTCGCCCAGGAAATCAGGTACGTGCCAGTCATGTTCTAAAAGTTATTAGTGCTTAATTAAAGGTCTCATATGGTTGCACGTCTTTTAATACTTCATATCTTCCATTCATTAGTATTCGCTACTAAATAAATGTGAATTTTCAATAGATTTATCGTCAGAAATATCATATATATTTTCGATGGTGTTCTAATAAGAACTTTCGTTGAAAATTTGTGTTCTTTTAATAGTGATGTCTGTTAGGAGCAATAATAATATATAAGAATATGTTGGTTACAATGAACAGGAAATGGAAATTACTGCTAATTATTATAAGAACTGAAATTACAATTAAACAATAAACTGAAATTACAAAGAACTTGAAGAATAAACTGAAACAGTTTTTGGTATGCTGAGTCGAGTGTTTGCACTATGTCTTTAAGACAATATTGCCCCGTATGTATCCTTTCTACGTCCTGGACAATTGTCTCCCAAGATAAAACAACAAATTGACAAATGAGCAAAGGAAACTCAAGTGCTACCGTGAAGAATTTTGAGTAATGAAATGATACTGGAAGGTAGTAGAAAGACTGATTTCGTTTCTATTTTTTTTGTGTCTGTTTGTGTAGCTCAACAATGGTGCAAATGGTCCTTTATATAGTTGAAGGAGAGGCTTACCAACTGCCCACATAAGTGTCATTACTGGTAAAGTAATGACAATTATGGAGGTAGTAACTCCACCAAAATAAATGGTGAAGATGTGCAACGGATTGACATTTAGGAAGATTAATTCAGCCAAAATAAACGGCTGAATTGAGTGCTGGTTGACGTTCCAGAAATCTGCCCAATTTGACTTTCTTGAAACTTCAGGGACCAAACTGTACATATGAAAGAATTCTGGTCCAAAAAGATAATATCAGAAGAAGCACAGCCCACAAACCGTGACCCTGGACGGACGGGCGGCGGCGGCGCGCGTGTGGGCTTTCCTCGAACCGAAGTACATCTAGGTCCTCCCTCCTTTAAACACATGGGATACCCCTTGGGGTCCCAAACCCCAACCCAACCTTGAGACTTATAAAAAAAACAATTCTTTCTTCCTCCACCGATGAGGGAGAATTGATCTCAATACCACACTTTTCCATGCTTCAAACACCTCACTTCGTGGACCAATAACTCTTTCATTTCTCAACGAAATTTGACAATCATTGGCCCTACGGTCATCTACTTACTTAGTAGATGATGCACATGTGAAGAACCGGATTCTCCAACATGCGAAACACTAGTGTTTAAGCCGTTAAAGTTGGTCGGACGCAACTCCCGCCAAAGGCAAATTTCCAACAGAATATTCTAAGCATATATATCAAAATTGATTTTCTTAGTGATTTTTGTAGTATATTCTAGGGCTAGCCAGTGGGCCGGGATGGCCCGGTACCGACCCGACCCCGCCCCGATCCCTCCTAAAAAATGGGCACGGGACTCGAACTCGGGACAGGACCTGGGCTCATCCCGCCGGGGACCGCCCCACTCCAAGCCCGATATGGTTGCACATCTTTTAATACTTCATATCTTCCATTCATTAGTATTCGCTACTAAATAAATGTGAATTTTCAATAGATTTATCGTCAGAAATATCATATATATTTTCGATGGTGTTCTAATAAGAACTTCCGTTGAAAATTTGTGTTCTTTTAATAGTGATGTCTGTTAGGAGCAATAATAATATATAAGAATATTTTGAGCATATATATCAAAATTTATTTTCTTGGTGATTTTCGTAGTATATTCTAGGGCTAGCCAGTGGGCCGGGTTGGCCCGGTCCCGACCCGATCCTGCCCCGATCCACCCTAAAAAAAATGGACATGGGACTCGAACTCGGGATAGGACCTGGGCTCATCCCGCCGGGGACCGCCCCACCCCAAGCCCGATCCCGCCCGATCTCGCCCGACCCGCCTCGATCCCGCCCGCCCCGCCCCGGTCCCGCCCACCCCCTCCCCTTTGCAAAAAATGACCGTTGTTTTGGTCGTTGTGCAACAACCATTTTTGGCCTCCCCTAACACCCCTACCCCCCCTTAATATTTATTTTTAACCCCTAAGTT